>JAUCBJ010002618.1:0-16970 GCA_032718475.1 Nemertoderma westbladi | reverse complement strand
CCCCCGCCCCCTTACACATCCTCACCAGCCTCCCCCGCCCCCAGTCTCTCTTCCAACTGATCGATGCGTTTCTCGTGGGCGCGCACGGTGATCCGAAGCCGTCGCAACTCATCTCGCAACTCCTCCAACTCGGATACACTCGGTGCGGGAGCCGCCTTCCCGGGGGCCCCTGTCTGCACCGTGGGGGGCGGGTACTCCACAGCCCCGCTGGGGGGCGCGCCTCCGGAAGGTGCCCCGTTGTTCCTCGCAGGCCCGCCGCCTCCGGTCTTCTTATGAAGGATGGACATCGCGTGGGCGGAAGGCCCCTTCTTCTCGCGCTCAACGCCGGTAAAGAAGACCCGCATGTCGATGAGCAACGGGTCGGCGTCAGCCCCGGAGGCCCATTCCTCGGACTCCAACGACGGCACATCCCCGGCAGTGTCCGGGAACAAATCGTCCTGGAACAACTCGGACTTTCGGGGAACCGTGAAGGTGACGCGTTCCACCATGTTCTTATTAGAGATGAGACGGTAGAAACGGCAGATCTCGTTCTTAGTAACATCGAGACCGCGCTTACTCTGCCAGCAGCAACTGCGTTGCGAGTTGCTGGAACCGAAGTTGGCGATCCAGTGGACGTAAGGACTCGCGTCGGAGATCTCGAAGTACCTGATCAGGGCGTCACCCTTCCCCACTAGGTAGATCAGGTTGGTGTCTTGGTCGTAGAAGATGAATATGACCCCGTTGGATGAGTCAATGGCCTCCCGGGTTTTGGGGGCGTCGAGATGGCCTGGTGCCCACAGCGCGTATTGCCGTTCGCTCATTCTACTGAACCCGGTGGTAAACAAGGAGCCGTCCTTGAGGAACTGCACCATCTGGGGTTTGGCGCCTTCGTGGCCGTGGTTCTCGGCGAGTATGGCCCCGGTCCGGGGGTTTATAATCCGGATGAATCGATCCTTACTCGTCGTCGCGATAAGCGAACCGTTATGGTTCCACGAGACGCACCATATCAGCTCAGGGCATTCGATCTCACAGATCGATTCCGCCCGCGCAATGTCCCAGATAACGATGAGATTGTCGTGACCGGCACTCAACAAAACATTATTAGCGGTGGGATGCCATTTAATAATTCCCACGCGTCGTTGATGTCCTCTTAGGTCGATTAAAGGTTCGACTAAACTCTCCTTCAACCCCCCGTCTGGGATCTCCCATATCTTTACGGTTGTGTCCTCGGAACTACTCGCTATTATATTGTCGTTGAATGGGTTCCACGCCACGTCCAACACGGCCTGCTGATGGCCCCCGACTACCGGGTAAGTGGGGTCTAGGCGACCTGTTTTCTCGATGGGAATTACCACAAAGGAGCCACCGCCAGCCGCCTCGGTGACTACGGCGATGAACTTGGGGTTCGCGGCGCTGAAGTTGGAGTCCCAGGAGGTTTTTGTGATGCGAACCGATTCGTAATTGGCGTCTTTTTTACCGGCCGTGCCAAAGACGTGGCGAAATCTACTTGATCTAACAACTAGAGACATATTGGTTGGTCTTTAGGGAACAGATGGGAAACACGAAATGATATATGAATATAAATTATGAGATAGATAAAGTGGCTAAATGAAAACTATAAATTACCGTAGAATTAGGCCTACCGGTAGCCTATAAAATAGGCCTAGTGCAGTAGTGTTTAGTAGGCCTACAATAACGAATAACAATGTCAATACATAGCATAGCAGTTTATACTGATATAGGCCTATCTCTGTAGGCCTACCTACCTATCTTATCTACCAGTCTACCGAGAACGAGTCTAAAATAGATCGTGAAGCAAAATTACAACTGTACTATCGTCTGATCGTACATCGTACACTGCACAGGCTAACAGGTGTCTGTGTCTGCACAGGTGCAATAAGCTTCTGCTTCCTCCACCTCATTATTAAACATTAAACAAGGGGGATATCACACACACACTAGAGTCAGAGAGTCAGCGAAAGTGCGAGACAGCCAAGTAAAATAACGCTGTAGGCCTATCAGCCTATGCTGTATGCTTTCCATATAAAAAGTGGCACTGGCACCTGTAGTGTGATAGACTGATAGAGCAGCATACTGGCCTGGCATAATCCAGGGCTCGACAGAACATGATATTTTTTGCCGGACAGCCGGAGCCGAACAAAATTTACAGGAGTCGAACCGAAGCCGAACATGGCAATTTTGAATTTCGACGCTTATTTTGTGGAAAACACAAAAAGTGAGTGTGAAAAACAGTAGGGCCTAAATATTTTTGTGGCATTTTTTTAATGGAATGGAATACGGTATGTCTGTATGTGGTTAATGAGCAGATGAGTGGAATATTGGAATATTAGGCCAATATAACTATAGTAACTATACTAACACTGTCAGATTGTCACAGTCTGACAGTGTTAGCATAGTGTGCAATGTGCATAGCATACTGGCATAGTAAGTATAGTTTAGTTCCCCATCTCGGTGAGTGTACGATTCAATTAAATTAAAGCATAGTAGGCCTATTAGCTTGATTGAACATGCTTAAATAGCCTATGAAATGAATTACACCGCACAATTGTAGGTCATACCTATTTAATGTAAATCTTTTATAAAAAAGTTTTTATAAAACGTTCCAGATTATAATATGAAACTGTCAATTACCGCCCATGTGAAGAATACCAGGATTTCACTTTTCGGTCGACTTTTTATTGGAATTTTATATATGAAGATTTTTTATTTTTTTTAATTTATCTTTATTAAGTGTTTTATATCGCTTATTTCTGTATTTCTGTCTTATAACCTCTACATATACTAATTTGTTTATTGTTTTGGTTAGATTCAGCCCTTCTGTAACCTGTATTTTTGGTGAAAACCTGGTATTCTTCACATGGGCCGTCAATACGGTATTACATTTGTATTATATACAATAATATTGTCGCTCCATTCATTTAAATTATGTTTATTACTTTATTATTACATCACGTGAACGTGAAGTAAACAAAATTGCACCCTAACACCACGCATGAGTAATTTCAATGAAATGTAATATAGGTAGATTTTGAGAGTCAGGATCAGGGAAGGGAAACGGAAAGGCAGGCTAGCTAATTAGCAGAGCTGGTAGACACTAGTGCTACTGCACTTAATGACTGACTGTGCAGGCAACACTTCTGACATTAGGCCTACCGATAATACCGGTGTGTGCAGCTACCTCTAGACCTGCTGACCTACTGACCTACTGACTGCTGGACTGACGGAAGTCGGAAGTACAATAGGCCTACAGACCTATAATTATCTGCCCAATTGATTTTTACTTTAAATAGTTCGGCTTCGGCCTCCCCATCAGTCAATAAACTGACAGCGACAGGTATATGCAGATATGACTGTTCACAGCATATTCATGGTAAGGTAATCTAATGGTTAAAAAAATTGTGGGATAAACGAAGATTCTAACCCGGAACTCAGATACAGGACAAAGGGCAAACAAACATGTTAAATTACCTAACGCACAATTATATATAGAGGCGATAATAAATGTAGTGTGACAACAATGTATAATACAAACTAACAAACATTAAATGAACTGATGAAGGCCCACTCGCTTGCGCTACACTAATGTCAGGCTCAGGACAGCAGACCAGACAACAGGATGTATGTACTACTCTGATCAATCTGCTTACTGGGCGGGAAAGCCAACCAACCACCAAGGTTAAGGCTGAATCACCAGCCGATCGCCTCAATGGTTGGAAAGCCCACTTTGAAAAGCTCCTCAATAATGACAGGGTATTGCCTGATAACTTTGTAGAAGTAAAAGTGTCTGAGTCTGTACTCCCAGATATTCCCATTGGCGATATCTCCTTTGGCAGAAGTGAAGGCTGCTGCAAAGAGCATTAAGACCAATCGTGCCAGTGGAGTAGATGGTGTTCCCCCTGAGGTCTTTAAAATACCTGAGTGTTTAAAGCTCATCTATCCCATCATAGTAGACATGTACCGAACAACAAGAGTCCCACAAGAAATGAAAACAAATAAGTTGGTGCCAGTTCCCAAGAAGGGCAACCTCTAACACTCTATGGTTCTTTTCGGGGAATCTCATTGATCTCGATTGCTGCAAAGCTATACAATAGGAGTCTATTAAATCGCATCAGGGATACCATTGAGAGACTGCTCCGTGGAAATCAGAATGGGTTCCGTAAAGGTCGTGGGACCATGGAGCCCATTTTGGCACTTAGAAGGATAATTGACAGATTGAAGAGTTATCAAAAAAGAAAGACAGGCATCTGGCTGTTATCTTTGTTGACTTCTTCAAGGCCCTTGATTCAGTCTCTCGCTCACGTATGTTCAGCATACTTTCATTATATGGGATTCCTGATGAAATTATTGCAGCAATCAGATCAGTATACGATGGTTCGACAACATTTGTGTCTACTGTTGACGGTGACACAGAACCATTTGAAGTGTTATGGGGCGTCCTCCAGGGAGACACACTTGCACCATTCTTGCTCATAATTGTTGTTGACTATGTTCTACGCATGTCCTTAGATCATTATAATGATGATGGGGTGACGATAACTCCACCTACTGGCTCCAGAAGTCGAGGAAATCCTGCCAAGAACCTAACTGATCTAGACTTTGCTGATGACTTAGGAGTACTCTCAGAATCACTAGAGGGAGCCCAACGGCTCCTCAGCTCATTAGAACATGCTGCTTCTAGTGTTGGTCTTTTTATTAACTCCAGAAAGACCAAAATTTTGACAGTTAACTTTGAAAGTCCTCAGCAAGTCTCTGTCTGATCGGATGAGCATAAGTTCAAAAGATGGTATGCTTGAGCATGTGGATGACTTCTGTTACCTGGGATCATGGATCCGGAAGTCAGGTGAGGACCTTCGAATACGTAAGGGAAAGGCATGGGCAGCCTTGAATAGGCTTTCCAGGATTTGGAAGTCACCGAGAATTAATCGGAAACTTAAGGTCCGGTTATTTAGAGCAGCAGTAGTTCCAGTACTCCTCTATGGGAGTCCATGCTGGGCTCTAACTGCTGAGGACACCAAATCTCTGGATGGCACATTCACAAGAATGCTACGCCGGGTTCATTGTGTCAAGTACAATGCACACATCTCCAACCAGACACTATATAACATTGGAGGTGTATCATTGGTTCCACCAAGCTTGACACTAGAACAAAATTGCCTCCGCTTTGCAGGACATTGCTTTCGCCGTGAGGACCAGCCAGTGCATAATCTTGTACTTTGGCAGCCTCATGGAGTGAATAAGCATGGTGGACAGCCCATGACTTTCTTGAGACGCATCTTAAAGGACACTGGCCTTGAAGATGCGGATGATCTAGCAAATGTCATGGGTGATAGGGGGTTGTGGCGGTGCAATTTTGTCGATAAGCCGGCACAGCATTCTTAAAAATGCAGCTGCAATGCAGCATGCCGATCCTAGTAGTAGTATTAGACTCGTGACATCGCCCTGCTCTCTAATACGCTAGCAGATGCACAGCTTCTACTAAATAAAGTGGAGAGGGCTGCTAAGGAGGTTGAATTGCATATAAATGCTACCAAGACCGAATTCATGACTTTTAATGTTGATGGAAACTTGACAACCATTGATAATAATCAACTAAGGAAGGTCGATGACTTCCAGTACCTAGGATCATGGATAGAGAGTAGCAAAAAGGACATAGAAGTTAGGAAAGCAACGGCTTGGGTAGCATAAAATGCTTGCTTGACATAAAATGGATACCATCTGGAAATCAGATCTCTCCAGGCATCTGAAAACTAAGTTCTTTCGAGCCACAGTGGAAAGTGTATTTTTATACGGAGGAGAGACCTGGACACTGACTAAATCTCTTGAACAATGAATTGATAGTTGCTACACAAGACTACTAAGGGCAGCCCTAAACATCAGCTGGAGACAACACATGACAAACGCCGAGCTTTACGGTACAATACCACCTGTATCAACCACCCTCTGTGAACGCAGATTAAGATTCAGTGGGCACTGCTGGCGAAGTAAAGACGAGGTCATACCAGATCTACTTCTCTGGCAACCAACTAATGGAAAGCGTGGTCGTGGACGACCGGCCATAACATATATAGATCAACTTGAAAGGGATACAGAACTTGGGAGAAACGAAATTGCGACAACTATGGAGAATCAGGAAGCCTGGAAGGATCTTATTTCCACTGTCCGAGTTCGCTCGACCTAGTAGTAGTAGTAGTAGTATTAGACTCGTTGGCATTTTAACACTCGCTTCGCTTGTCCTAAAAACCTGCCAACTCGTGTAAAACTCAACCACTCAGACAGAATAGTTGAATATCGCTAAATTGAAAATGAGTGAAAAAAAGCGGTATTTTCCGCTTACTTTTTTTTTTATCGAATAATAGTCCTTATTCGTATATCCCAACATGCAAACCATCGTATAGGGCCTACAACAAATGCAATACCGCCCAATCAATATATCCTACTTCTATGATATCGCGATTCTGGAAAAACTGGCCAAGTGATATTTTTGTCAAATTGAGGTTTGATTGAATATTATACTGTAGAATCGAATGCGCTCTTTCACTTGGAAAAAACAGCTAATAGATGGAGATAATCAGTAAAAAGTTATTCAATTATGGCATAACAGCCAATAAGTATGTAGCAAAGTACTATTTTACGCTATGGCAGAAAATCCTAACAGCTTTTAGCAGTTTTTGCCATTACGCGCAGAAGATCCTAAATGTTTTTAGACTTTTTGACCACTTCAACAAATTAACACCTTCTAACAGACTGTGTAGAAGATTAAATTATGGCAGTTCTAATGTTTTTTTTATTCAATTCTAGAATATTAATTATGCATAATGAAGAAACAAGATTCAGAGTTTTAAAGGCCCCACTAAATAGTAATTAATATTCTAGAATAAAGTGATTCTAGTGAGAAATTTTCAAGTCTATAACTCAAATGGCAGCTGAGAAAAATGTGCCGAAAGAATTCTAAAAAACTCATTTTGAGAAAAATACAGTTAACATTTGAAACTTCCCGCGTAAAAACTGTCTTTTATTATATAATAATGTCTGTCAATATATACCTAGCAAAATGAAAGCACAAAACCTAATTTTTGCTATGGGGTTTTCCTGGACGCTGATTTCATTTCTGAGGTCAGTTTTCACTTTTAATGAAATCTTGTTTCTCTGTATGTATGTCTGTCGGTCTTTCGGACTATACGACATAATCTATTCGTCAAATATAAGAAAAGGGCATACAATCTAGTTAAAAGTTTAGCTAGAGGGGTTTTCCTAGTTGCAGAATTCATTTCAATTGTCAGATTTAACATTTGATGACTTCAAAATTGTATGTTTGGCAGTCAGTCTGTCGGTTATATTTTTACGGACAGACTGACAGGCATACAGACAGAAACAACTAGGCCAAATTTGAATATTGACATCAGAAATGAAGTCACCGACCACGAATACCCATATAGGGAATTTTTTAGACAGATAGTTTGCTTTTTATTGGCGGACAGACATACTGACGGACAAACCGACGGTCAATCGGACAGACAGCCATATCTCGAGAAGTAAGACAGGTCAGTGCTAAACGGTTTTTAAATTTGGAATCTTGATAAAAATTTGCTCTAGATGAAAGAGGAAAAAAAATTGAAAAAAAATTTGGATGCCTGTACAAAACTCCCCTAAGTTATTCTTAAATTGGTACTTTTTGTTGCTTAAAATTGTAGAAAAGATAGAACGATATAGTGTTACGAAATAAATTGAACTGTAAGTATTTCTACTATAAAGTAAAGTAAAGTAAAAAAAATGAACAGTAATAATGTGCAACAGCGCATTTTTACTTTTTTTTTTTGGAGTACGCCTTGCGGACACTAAAATCGCAATAACTTTTGAGTGTGTGTATGGATTTTGGTCAAATTACGTGAAAGCCTTTTCAATTTCGATGTCCTTTGAACACATGAGTAAAATTTAAAAAATTCCACCAGCAAATATTTTCGTATTTTCTTATTTAACTTTTTTTTGCAATCATCCTATGGGTTACTTTGCCTACTCATTCTTTACCTGATTTTGGGGTATATTCGAGCGATGAAGTAACCACTTAAGAATAAAAAGCTTTTATATATACAGTACAGTTGTTATTATTTTCGCTTTCAATTTTTAACTACAGTATAGTACAAGCATTTGGTAAAGTGTCCCTGCCGATATTGAACCAGTTACACCGCGGTTATTCTTCAACTTTATAGTGATTAGTTGGTACTGTTGGAAAGCAGGCCATGCAAAGGTTCCAAATTTTTGCATTATTGTCCAGATTTCTTGCAAAACAATGCAATATCTGAGGTCATACAGAAATTACTTTTCAATTTTCAATTATTTTTCAATTACTTTAAATTATTTTTCGAAGCGAAATATAATATTTAGATAATATTGTCGTTTAGACCACGATTTCTGACAAGGGGCATCTGGACTGAAGACTAATCAACCTCAGATATTCATCCTAAACTGAAATATAGGCCTACAGTTGTAGGCCTACACACACATACCGGTACTGTACTGTACTGTAGAAAGTAATATCAACATTTTGTACTTATAGCAGTATAGGGCCGGTAGGTAAAGTAAGTTACTGCACAAATAATACTTTATTGAGATTTTTTTATTATTTCTTACCGGTACCACCTGCCATCTACCATCTGTACACTCTTCTAACTACAGAACTATTGATATTAGTATCATTTGGAACAAAAGCTTGATGAGTAACCCCGGTCGAAACAAGGCGATTATTGTTACGCCACCGGACAGAGGAAGTTTTCCTTTAGACCGTCACGACGAATGTAAACTCGAAGTGCTCCGATACTTACATTGTATGGCGAGTAACCATTACGAAAACAAACAGTGCCATCAACTCGCTGGTAATTATCTCAAGTGCAGGATGGACAATCATTTAATGGTTGAAGATGAAATGCAAAATCTTGGATTTCCAAACTTTGAATTACCGAATAGGCCTAATACCAAAAGTTCCATAAATACTGACTAACTCACGGAGTTGTATTAATATTCCCTGTGGCCGTTACAGCGTTACGCACAATTAATATAGTGTTTCACATGCTGAAGGTATGCAGATAGTCCTTTATTATAGTTGTATTCATCTATTAATTGACTTGGTACTGTTAACTTTTATCCTTTTTCTCACGATGTTTATTCGAAGAATTAACTTTGATTATCGCAATACCGATGTGTTTAAAGTAATTGGTGACGAAACGTCGGTTAGACAGTACCAGAACAAGTGGCAGAAACAGCCGGGGTGTAGAAAGGGTGGCCATTCGGACTGGGGTAACTCTATCTACCTACAGTTCACATCGAATCATTCGGTAGGAAGCCTAAATTATCGCTGGGATCAGGGATATATGTTCGCTCAGCTGGTGAAATGCCATGTTGTACAACCGGAATCCCTACAAACTATATTTGTCAATGATTTGGAGAAAAATGAAATGATTTCCGGAGAACGTGGTGATTCCAAGGCGAGCATTATAAAGCAGATCCTCGAATTGGATGCCGAGATTGGCTTAATGGAGAACTTAGGCATGTTGAACACCGTGTTAATCGTACGTGAAACTGAACATGAATGGGAGTTGGTCATACCCAATAACGTATTTGAATCTCTAGACCTTTCTGAAGTCGTTGTTGCAGAATTTGAGCGACACAAAACGATGCCAGTAACCCGGAAGTGGAGGCAACGAGATGATTGCTTGTCTGAGTGGAAGATTTACAACGAGAGTGATTGGAACGTTGACGAAGATACGCCGCAATCCATAATCAATATGTTCACTGGAAATTAAGTACAATATACATTTACTATATAATAATATATTAATATAAACTGTTTTTTGACATTTAACGATGTAACTCTCTCTTTATTAATTAATAGGATTTAGTATGACTACACAGTTATTTCAAATGTCTTTATTATATTTGATACATTTTTGATATATAATGCTTTTATCGAGAGCTTTATTTCAGGTGGGTTGAACTTTATTTAGGTCGTTGAAATTACTCGCTCCTTTTAATTAGTCAGTAAATACTAACTAGTGTTGCGAACTGGAACTGAAATTGTTTTTGGAATTTTTTCTGAACTGGAACTTAATTTGTTTTATCTTGATATTTTGGAATAATTGAACTAGAACTGATTGTTCAGCAACATTTGAAATTGAAAGTATAATTAATAAATTGGGAATAAATATACAAATAATTTGTAACTAAATACTATTTAAATTTTTTATTGATTTGCTTTATTGTATTAAATTATTAAGATAAATTATTAATTATTCAATAAAAAAATAAAAGAAAGTATTAGAAAGAAGGTATTTTTTATTATTTTCAATAATTATACTATTTACTACTTTTAACAAAGGGTTGTTTTTTGTAATCTTTTTTTTGTTCTCCCGACTTTTGCAAATTCGTTCGAACAAGTTTGCAAAAGTCGGGGAAACAAACTTGATTGGGTTTTTGTTGTTATAGAAACCACTCCAGCCAAATAGATTTGTTTCCCCGAGTCGTTCGTTTGAAAAAGTCGGGGGAACAAAAAAAGATTACAAAACTGGCCGCTCAGGGCCACCATAAATTACTGTTATTTTAGGAAAGGTAAATAAATGTCAGTCAGTGGGGGTCCATCGGTAGGTGACTTTCCAAGTCACTACGAAACGATTGGCCACGGCATCTTGTTATTTATTTTATTTTAAGTTGCGAAAATTTATGAAACTGGAAATGAAACTATATCTTTACTGAAATTAACATGTTTTGTTTATTCGAACTGAAACCGAAACCGAACCTGTTCTCTAAACAACGAGGTTGCTGCTTTTAATTCAGCGGCATTCCTTTGCACCACTTTAAAAGTGAAAATTTCTTCTATGAATATTGGGGATTTTGAATTTTGCGACAATCTGTATGTAATCGCAAGGTGGGAGGATGGCTAGCAACAGACAGCCGACGTCATAGAATCTGTCTCAACGTTAAATTAACAATTATTAAGGAAAACTAGCAGGTTACAGTGGCGCGTTTTTACTAAGGGGCAATGAATTTTGAATGCGCAATAAAATAAAATGTTTATTTCCAGTTTATAAACACAATACATTGACAATAACGATAATTACACAAAAAATTACAATCAATAATTTGATAAACTAATGACAAATTATTATTATAGAGAACTATTAGGTTCACATTTAGGTAATTCCTGCACCGAACAAATACGCATCAGATTCGTTTAAACTAATCAATGACCACAATTAATCTTTAACTATCTATTTACCGTACCGTACCATCACTGTCGCATGATTTGAATTACCATAATAAAAAGTAATACATAGATATTAAGCCTTCCAGTTCTCTTGTTTCAGTGCGTCAGCCAACGCGTCTAAGGTCCGTTGGATGCGTACAGGGTTGGCGTTCACCCCTAGGACACCTACTCGCCATATCTTACCCGCGGTGGGCCCTAGACCCCCGCTGATCTCGAGTCGCGACTCGCTCATACAACGGTCGACGACTCTCTTCCAGTCGACTCCGTCCGGCACTCGGATCGCGTTGATCCCGGGGAGTCTGTGTTCCGGATTCTCCACGAACATCCGCAGTCCCATGGCCTCGACTCCCTGTTGGAGTTGCCGCGAGGCAGCCGTGTGCCGCTCCCAGCTGGCGGCCAACCCCTCCTCGGCGAGCATAGACAAGGCCTCGCGCAGCTGGTAGACCGTGGATATGGGCGCCGTATGATGGTACTTACGAGCCTCCCCGTAGCCCGGGACTGCCCAGTAGTTAGCCAACTCGCAGATATCGAAGTAGTAGGAATGGGGTGGGGTTGCCCTGGACCGCACCTTGGAGAGCGCGCGCTTATTGAACGTGATGGGACAGACGCCGGGAGGACAGCCGAGCGCCTTCTGCGAACCAGTATAAACGACATCGCAACCCAGGCGGTCTGCGTAAAAGGGAGTACTCCCTAAACTAGCCACGGTATCAACTAAAAACAAACAATTATGTTTGCGGCATAACTCCCCTATGCCCTCTAGCGGCTGCATAAAGCCACTGGAGGACTCGCTATGGGCGACGAAGAATGCGGCCGGTTTGTGTTCCGTCAACGCCGCATCCAACTCAGCCAGACTGAATACCTCGCCGGGTTTCTTTACGATTTGAGCGACTTTGGCTCCTTGTCGTTCCGCCAGAGCCGACGCCCTCTCTCCCCAGATACCCTGCATCGCCACGAGCAACACGTCCCCGCGTTCTAGAACGTTAGTCATCATGGTTTCCATAGCGGCGTGACCGGTACCACTCACAGCCAAGCTGCAGGGATTATCCGTCTGGAATGCGTATTGGATCCCCTCTTTAACTTCATCCATTATCTGGGTGAACTCTTTATGTAGATGGCCCACCAGCGGCAGTGAACCAGCCAGTAACACTCGCTCGTGTATGTTTGTGGGTCCCGGACCCATTAACTGCTTCCATGGCACAATGTTCTGTATTGGTGTCCCCAGACTAGGGGGAGGGGGTACATCCATAGTCCCAGAGTTGCCACGCAATCCACTACTGGTGCTTAAATTACTAATACTTGTTGAAATAATTGCGTTGGTTCGTAGTAAATTCAGTTTGCTTGGACTGGAATGTATGAATTTCTTGAGACCAGCTGTTGACCGTATTGTATTTCTGCATGCGGCCTCTCTTAACGACGATGTAACCAGACTTGTTGATAACATGACAAGAAGTACGAGTAAGCGAGTTTCAAGCAATAATTAAAAATAATTAAACAAGTAGGTCCAGGTACAGCCTACAGTTTTGTACTCTTCTAATGCTGTAATGCTAAAAAAGAATAATTTCATATTGTAGTCTTCTGTAGTTCTTACTGTACATTACAGTAATTTAATTCTAACCATATACTGTAATTGGCCGCAATATAGGCTTTATCCATTATACTGTATTGTTTGTTTGTTTTGTATTTAGTATGTTGGTTCTATCTATCTCTTCTAACGTACGAGTACCATATTATTATGTTGTTCCAAACTGTCTGTACTTTGTAATTTTCGTTGGGTAGTGGGCACAGCTTAACAATAAAATCGGCATTGACGAATCGAACTGGTGCACTAACACGACTCGCATAGCGGCACAGATTAAAGATGTACCTGGAAATATTACCGTCAGAAATGCAAAGTATTTGGAAATTGTTCAGTACTTAGACTTACCTTTATTTGTATTTCATTTTATATAAATTTTTATTAAATTGAATAACCAATTAATCAGTTTACTAAACATAACTGCATTAGGATTGGAACGAAAATAGGAAATCGTCATTACTTTAACTGTCAGTAGTCAGTATTTATACCTGAATTACTTTGCAATTTTAAAGCTATCCATAAATGTTGTTTTGATTTTGAACTCTACTGTATACACCATGTCCCAAAATAGTGTCGTAATTCAGTGACACCCCCCCCCCCCCCCCCCCCCTTAAGTTTTCTACAAATCGTAATGAGATAGCATGAAATTTGAAACAGAGATAGTTTCACCTCCCGACCACTACTGATTGGGTGAGCCAGAATTTTTATTTTTGCTTTCAATCTTTAGCTACAAGCGCTTAAAAAAGTGTCTCCAGCGATATTACACCAGTTACACCGCAGTTATTCTTCTACCTTATAGTTGTTTGTTGGTACAAATGGAAAGCTGGCCCTGCAAGGATTCCAAATATGTAACACAATTTGAATTTCGTTGAAAAATCGCTGTGATATTATGGGCTTTCAAATGTTGCATGGTTTTGCACCGGCGGCGCGAGGCTATTTTATTCTATGTAATAAATGCATCATAATCTGAAATATTTTGTTTATCCAAATACGTAGCTGGGCAACAATGCATTACATATTTTATCATACTATTACGTAGCCATTCATACATTTAAAAAATGTTCCAGAATATGGTTTATTTATTAAATAGAATAAAATAGCCTCGCGCCGGTGCAAAACCATGCACCATTTGAACGCCCATATCTCAGCTATTTGTCAACAAAATTCAAATTGTGTTAGATATTTGGAATCCTTGCATGAGCAGCTTTCCATTGGTACCATATAAGGTAGAAGAATAACTGCGGTATAACTGGTGTAATATCGCTGGAGACACTTTATTTAAACGCTTGTAGCTAAAAATTGAAAGCAAAAATAAAAATTTTGGCTCACCCAGTCAGTGGTAGGGAGGTGAAACTATCTCTGTTTCAAATTTCATGCAATCTCATTAAGATTTGTAGAAAAATTAGGGGGGGGGGGGGGCGTGTCACTGAATTACGACACTATATTCTGGGATATGGTGTACTCTAGTGTCTGAAGTAACAACCACAATATGTTTTTATATTAAAATACAGTATGTTAGTAGTTCATCCAAGTGAATGGTGTGTTAAAATAATTAATCTCTGTTTTATACCAGAAATCGCGTATTTGAAATAGCGTCCATTCGACTTGCAGCCATATGGCACTGCTTAAAATCTGCATGTATAGTAGCCTATGTATAAATTATATTACAAAATACCGCGAGTCCAAATGGTGTTGATTCATACTAATAGTCAAGGCTGTGCCCACTAACTCGAAGGAACTCGTGCGGATCAGGCTTGCATATATGAGCGTGTACGTGTAATGTAGGGCCGGCTTTAAGAACGGATTTCCTGTGATGTGACTTTTAAGCTTAGTTAGTAATGTTAGTTAAGAACTAACTACTGAAACCGTACGTTTCTCGGGAATGCAACGTTAACATAAAAATATTATTTCAATACGTCATCAACAGAGTTTTTTTTGTTAATTTTTAATTTAAATTTATAAATAGTTACGCCCCCTTCGCTAGGGTTTGTAACTGTTCAGTGTTCATGTCGATGTTCATCACTACTTATAGCTATGCGCTTCCAGCCGCGTAGCCAGGAATTTCCTACGGTAGGGTCCCAGACCCCAAATTGTAATTCATATTTATAGTAGTTGTGGGAAGAGTCCCCCCCCCCCTCCCCCCCAGCGTAGTCCAGGTGTCATTGTTTGGAATTTTAACAAAATGCCCGCCACACGTGATGTGTAATGTTTAGTAGGGTACGCAGCAAACAATCTTCTCCCGCGAGCACCCATCGCCAACTAAACAGTTATTGTTTTGGTTAGAAAAAGCCGTTTCTGTAACCTGCTCCTTACCTTAAATTGGTAACAACATCGTTTATTGTTTTGGTTAGAAGAAGCCGTCTATGTAACCTGCTCCTTTCCCTTAATTGGTAACTAAAATGGTTACTAACACAAATCTTATTGGGCGAAGGTTGTTCGAGGTGGAAGATTGCCTTGCGGGCGAAGGTTTTCCCCTTGGTGAAGTGTGGACGCGGGCGAAGGTTGTACTCGGGCGAAGGTTGCACCCAACCTGTAGCCTTTAGTACAGTAGTCGGTATACTACTCATTCTGAGTAATGCGACATGTTCATTTTCATTCCCCCAGTAAAGCCACTAATTTAGAAAATCCGCTATTAAGAATTAATATGATAAAATCATAGTTATAAAGTAAGTTACTGAAATTACAAATGAAATTGAATTAATAAATTAAATTAATATTATAATTAAACTGAGGGGACTGTTTTACACACGGTCATTTAATTTGGCTTAATTGGAAAGATTAAAAATAATACTTTAATTATAACAGAAAGTTTTTATGTTTCAAGAAACTGCTATTCGCGTGTCATTTATCCCCCTGTCATTTAGCTTTAAATCATTTACGTAATGATGTGTCATTTAAACTCATTAAATAGTTATACGGCATAGCAACTGGTCTGGTCGTCATGCTGTCATGGCTTTTCAGTAAATTTAATAATATTTCTATTAAGAACAGTTAACTTATTCTTAAAAACTAGTACTATACTACCATGGAATCATAACAACAGGTATTGATAACATAAAAGTATTGCAAAATGACAGTAGGCAAATTTCAATTCATGTCATTTAAATTAAGGGACGTAAAATTTAAATGTGCTTCCGTTTTTTAAATACCTTATTTACAAATCGGCGATTTCCATTTAGTTAAATGTCGCTTCGTGAAACAATCCCCCACCCCACACCATGGTATATTATTTTATAAACTTTTTTTGAAATTGAACTAATTATGGTACCGGTACATTATTAAATACACTTTTTTGATTTGTTGAAAGTAAAAAAAAAACTTTTTTTGTTGAAAAAAATTAATATTCTAATTAATTACATTTCAAAGTAATTTTCATGGTATAATAATAATATTGAATTAAAATACATAGCTACCCACAGGTTATTTAGTTGTGACTCGGCAAGACAAGCTACGCAATTTCCAATCACGTTGGTCAGTGTGCCCAGAAAAAATTACATAATTCATTATATTACATCAGAGTCAGAGTAGAGTGCCTATCTTATTTATGCTATCTTTCATTGGTATATATTGAACCCTGCTTGACAGGCAAGGCACAGCGACGTCGTCTAATCAAAGCACAGAAACCAAGGCAGGAGCCAGTGGGCGCCCCCCTCCTGCAGTGGTCAATTGGGTTCCATTTCATTGCTTTACATTACAGACTATTAAACTGGTTGAGAGATTATATAATATAGGCCTAAGTAATAAGCTGGGTTTCTAAGAACATTGTAAGATATTATGATGCCTTATCATGGGGGCGGGGGGGGGGGGGGGGGCTGCCTGAGGGAATTATTGGTAGTGTGGCTGGAGGGCTGGCTACAACACTTTGATGGGGTATAATAATGGTCTCCTTTCTACTACTTATTTTCTTTGGCAACCTGCCTGGGATAATGTGGATTGTATCTGGTCTGGGGTCGGGCTCCTTCCCAAGGCAACTTCAACTTCGAATATTTTCTAATATTCGGTTTATTGTACTTGTCATTATAATTTTTTAAATTTAACGGAACTTGACGATGGCAAAATGCTCTCAGAGTTAGTGTAAGTTGGAATCTCCACGGTAGGGTCCCGGGACCCTGGGACCCTACCCTCGCTACGCTAGTGTGC
>JAUCBJ010002617.1:0-21792 GCA_032718475.1 Nemertoderma westbladi | reverse complement strand
CCATTTGGAATAAAAATAATCTACATGTAATCTCTCTCATCCATTATCAGTAACAGGCCATTCCTCGAAAACTTGAGGGCTCGAAGTCATGTTTCTCTGACAAGTTTCACAATAATTGGATACATCCTCTATTTGACTATCCATTTTAGGCTACCACACATGTAACCTAGCTATAGGGACTTCATTCTCGTCGAACCTTGGTGTGTAGCATGTAATTCATCTAAATATCTTTGTCGAAGTGATGTTGGAATAACTATTCGCCCCCTCATGGGTAAAATACCATCCTCTATTGAGAATGATAGTCTCTTGATCCAGAATCGCTTTAGTTTTTCAATCAACCACTTCTCTACTCTTTCCTGTAACAACTTTATTACAACAGATACAGTAGTACCTCATCACGCTTGGTTTCCTTTCTAACCTCTTCTAAATTTACAGGACCAACACCATCAGTTACAGTATTTATTCTCTCCCAATCCGACGTTTCTGTTTTAACTGGCGCTCTACTTAGCGCATCACCATTACAATGGAGTTCACTTTTGCGATACTCTAGGGAGAAATTGAAAACAGACAATCGTATCGAATATCGATGCAGACCTCATGAAACTAATTCTGGCAAACCTTTCTTACAACCAAAAATAGATACTAATGACTTGTGATCAGTGATCAGTAGAAATTTACGACCCAATAAATAGGACTGAAATTTCCCAATTCCAAACATAATTGCCAGTGCTTATCACGGTCGATATTTGAGTAATTCTTTTCAGCTTGTATTAGGGTTTGTGAAGCAAATGCCACTGGATATTCCATCCCATTAAACTGATGCGATAAAACGGCGCCCAATCCTTTTTGAGATGCATCACATGACAATATCAATGGCTTATCTGGATCATAGTGAGTTAATGTAGGAGCAGACAACAATACGTCCTTTATTTCCTGCAAATGACTCCTCCTGTTCTCTATCCCATTACCATTTTGCCCCTTTTTTAAGCAAACTATAGCTGAGCAATTGCAGACAAATTCCTAACAAATTCGGAATAAAATTTAACCATGCCTAGAAAACTCTGCAAACCAGAAACATTTGTTAGTGCCGGCATATACACAATAGTGCGTACACTTTCACTGTAGGTCGACCTCCCTTTATCTGAAATAATAAAACCTAAGTATTTCACTGTGTTCGTAGCAAATGAGCACTTATCCTCTCGAAGTCTAATGCCAGCTGATTGAAGATGACCAACCACCTGTCGGATTAACTTAAAATGATCATCCAAATTTTCTGATGCTAATAATATGTCATCCAATAATACAAAAACATGGGCAATATCCTTCAAAATTTGTTCCATTTCCCGTTATACAATACCTGGAACTGAAGAAATTCCATACGGTAATCTCTGATACTGCATTGGATGGTATTAACCGTCAACATAACTTTTGAGTCTTCTTCTAATTCGAATTGCTCATAACATGTTCTCATGTCCAATTTCGTAAAAAATTTCTTGTTAGACAGTTTAGCGAAAATGTCCTCTATCAAAGATAAAGGATATGCTTCAGTGTCTAATAGTTTTGCATCTGTACCAGTATCATCAGCACACAATCTCACGTCACCATCAGGTTTTGCTACAGTGACCATTGGTGAAGCCTACTCCGATGAAGCGAAAGGTTTTAATGTTCCACGATTCACCATTTCATCCAAGCATTCTCTGACTTTAGCATGTAAAACAAGGGGTACATGTCTATTGTCTAGGTTTCCTATATATTGGGACAGCTCCAGGTTTGATCTAAATATGCGCTTTAAAGCCTTCTATTTTTCCTAATTCCCTTGAAAATAACTCACCATACTCTTGGATCAACAGTTGGATAATATTAGCAGCGCTAGGATGACGCGTATTGTCAATTTGAACGACGTGCACTGTTTCAGGATTTAAACTAATGAGTCCAAATTCAATACATTGTTGCAAACAAAGTAATGGCGGACCTTCACCATCTTTAACTATTGTAAATTTCCGAAAAGAGTTATTAGTTGAAGAGTGATTAAAAACACCGGAAAATTTTTGGCTTACGGGTCCACTAATATAGAACCAGATATAATCAATTTACTAGTTCCGACAGGAGCCTGAACACTAGGTGCACTTGTAGATGGACCTGAACTGGTAGACCTATTCATATAAACCTCAGCAGAATTGACCCTGATAAAAATTTGTCACCCTGATTAATGTTTGTGTCCTTGATTAATGTTTGCGTCCCTGATTAATGTTTGCGTCCCTGATTAATGTTTGTGTCCCTGATTACTATTTGTGTCCCTGAATAATATTTGTGCCCCTGATTAATGTTTGTGACCCTGTTTGTGTCCCTGATTAAGGTTTGCGTTCCTCATTAATGTTTGTGTCCCTGATTAATGTTTGCGTTTGTGTTTGTGTCCCTGATAATGTTTGTGTCCCTGATTAAGGTTTGCGTTCCTCATTAATGTTTGTGTCCCTGATTAATGTTTGCGTCTGTGTTTGTGTCCCTGATTAATGTTTGCGTTCCTCATTAATGTTTGTGTCCCTGATTAATGTTTGCGTTTGTGTTTGTGTCCCTGATTAATGTTTGCGTTCCTAATTAATGTTTGCGTCCCTGATTAATATTTGTGACCCTGATTAATGTTTGTGTCCCTTATTAATATTGGTGTACCTGATTAATATTTGTGTCCCTGATTAATATTTGTGACCCTGTTTATGTCCCTGATTAAGGTTTGCGTTCCTCATTAATGTTTGTGTCCCTGATTAATGTTTGCGTTTGTGTTTGTGTCCCTGATTAATGTTTGCGTTCCTCATTAATGTTTGCGTCCCTGATTAATATTTGTGACCCTGATTAATGTTTGTGTCCCTGATGTTTGTCCCGCATTAATGTTTGTTTCCCTGATTAATGTTTGCGTCCCTCATTAGTGTTTGTGACCCTGATTAATGTTTGCGACCTTCATTAATGTTTATGTCCCGGATTAATGTTTGGGTCCCTCATTAATGTTTGCGTCCCTCATTAATGTTTGTGTCCCTGATTAATGTTTGCGTTCCTCATTAATGTTTGTGTCCCTGATTAATGTTTGCGTTCCTCGTTAATGTTTGTGTCCCTGATTAATGTTTGCGTTCCTCATTAATGTTTGTGTCCCTGACTAATGTTTGCGTTCCTCATTAATGTTTGTGTCCCTGATTAATATTTGTGACCCTGATTAATGTTTTTGTCCCTGATTAATGTTTGTGTCCCTGATTAATGTTTGTGTCCCTGATTAAAGTTTTGTGTCCCTGAAATATGTTTGTGTTCCTCATTAATATTTGTGTCCCTGATTAATGTTTGTGTTCCTCATTAATGTTTGTATTCCTCATTAATGTTTGTGTCCCTGATTAATGTTTGTGTCCCTGATTAATGTTTGTATTCCTCATTAATGTTTGTGTCCCTGATTAATCTTTGTGTCCCTCATTAATGTTTGGGTCCCTCATTAATGTTTGTATCCCTCATTAATGTTTGTCTCCCTGATTAATATTTGTGTCCCTGATTAATGTTTGTGTCCCTGGTTAATCTTTGTGTCTCTGATTAATGTTTGTGTCCCTGATTAATGTTGGTGTCCCTGATTAATGTTTGTGTCCCTGATTAATGTTTGTGTCCCTGATTAATGTTTGTGTTCCTCATTAATGTTTGTGTCCCTGATTAATGTTTGTATCCCTGATTAATGTTTGTGTCCCTGATTAAAGTTTTGTGTCCCTGGTTAATCTTTGTGTCTCTGATTAATGTTTGTGTCCCTGAATAATGTTTGTGTTCCTCATTAATGTTTGTGTCCCTGATTAATGTTTGTGTCCCTGATTAATGTTTATGTTCCTCATTAATGTTTGTGTCCCTGATTAATGTTTGTGTCCCTGATTAATGTTTGTGTTCCTCATTAATGTTTGTGTCCCTGATTAATGTTTGTATCCCTGAAAAATGTTTGTGTTCCTCATTAATATTTGTGTCCCTGCTTAATGTTTGTGTTCCTCATTAATGTTTGTATTCCTCATTAATGTTTGTGTCCCTGATTAATGTTTGTGTCCCTGATTAATGTTTGTATTCCTCATTAATGTTTGTGTCCCTGATTAATCTTTGTGTCCCTCATTAATGCTTGGGTCCCTCATTAATGTTTGTATCCCTCATTAATGTTTGTCTCCCTGATTAATATTTGTGTCCATGATTAATGTTTGTGACCCTGATTAGTGTTTGTGTCCCTGATTAATGTTTGTGTCCCTGAATAATGATTGTGTTCCTCATTAATGTTTGTATCCCTGATTAATGTTTGTGTCCCTGATTAATGTTTATGTTCCTCATTAATGTTTGTGTCCCTGATTAATGTTTGTGTCCCTGATTAATGTTTGTGTTCCTCATTAATGTTTGTGTCCCTGATTAATGTTTGTATCCCTGATTAATGTTTGTGTCCCTGATTAAAGTTTTGTGTCCCTGAAAAATGTTTGCGTTCCTCATTTATGTTTGTGTCCCTGATTAATGTTTGTGTTCCTCATTAATATTTGTGTCCCTGATTAATGTTTGTGTTCCTCATTAATGTTTGTGTCCCTGATTAATGTTTGTATCCCTGATTAATGTTTGTGTCCCTGATTAAAGTTTTGTGTCCCTGAAAAATGTTTACGTTCCTCATTTATGTTTGTGTCCCTGATTAATATTTTTGTCCCTGATTAATGTTTGCGTCCCTCATTAATGTTTGTGACCCTGATTAATGTTTGCGTTCCTCATTAATGTTTGTCTCCTTGATTAATGTTCCCCCGCGCGCTCTCACCCAGGGGCGCTGAAATGTCAGGAAAATGTCAGGGAATTCTTGTAAAAATAGTACAAATCAGTGAAAAGTCATGGGTTGTGGTGTTTTATATAGTAAACCGACTATACACACACATACCAAAGGTAATAATACATCATCAACATCATGTTCACATACGCAACACATGTGGACCACTTGAATCTCAAACTAATATATAATACAATAAAAAAATTATTTGATTTCAATTATTATTATTGATTTTGTAATTTTTGGTGAAGCCTACCAGAGCAGCCAGGCTGTAATGGGGCTATTGGAGGCACTTTAACTTGTATTTCCCGATGATCGTGAAGTTCATGAAAAATCAATACCAAAGTAAAATACTGCAAAATTGGTTGAAAATTCACACGAATTCTCACATAAGGCAAACAAATAATACTATGTACTGTATATTGCTCTACAAACTAATAATGAAATGAAAAAAAAGAAAAATTATTGATGTGCGGCACTTGCACTTCTTCTTCATATGATCCTAGAATAATTTAAAGTTAAGTATTTGCTGGGTGGCCACTAACTATAAGGACCGCTGGCTATAAATACAACAGTCCAATAGTCGGCTTGTCCGACTATCATGAGGCCCACTAGTGAGATCTACTGGGATAGTCCAACAGCCACATTTGGAATCTACTACACTCTACAGTCTACAAGTAAAAGGATGGCAATTGGTAAGGGTAAATAAAGGTTGAATAATGAAGCACAAATTTCAGGGACTGTCGGGCTCAAGCTACTGAGTCAATCGGCGGGGCTGTGAAATATGAAGAGGCTTGTATAAACATCTGATTATAATATAATGACAGACAAGACAACTGATATATAAATATTCCGCAGGGTATAGGTCTGTAGGTCTCACAAGCCAACTTACTGATAAAATATTGTGTTTGGAAAAAATCTTAGACACAGCCTGACAGCACATAAAACCACTGCTGCACTATTCGGACTGATGTCGGCCAGGCCGACTTATGGGTAAGCAATGTCCTTAGGCCTGGTGTAAAAAATCGCACATCGGTCTGTCAGTTTAGTTTACTGGTCAGTATAACTGTGTCAAGTATAATGCACACATCTCCAACCAGACAATATAAAACATTGGAGGTGTGTTGTTGGTTCCCCCAATCTTGACACTAGAACAAAGCCGTCTCCGCTTTGCAGGACATTGTTTTCGCCGTGAGCACGAGCCTGTGCACTATCTTATGCTTTGACAGCCCCATGAAGAAAATATGCATGGTGGACAGCCCATGGCATTTGTGAGATGTCTCTTAAAGGTTGTTTTAGAATATTGAATTTGTTGGACAACGTGGAGGAATGAGTGCCATTCTAACACAAAGACATCAAGGAAGTTGGATACCAGTCCATTATACAAGCAGACGAATGGCCGATGTAGAATCCCGTTGGGGTCAAACAGAGTTCGAAGCTAGAGCCATAAAGTGGTGAGCATCAGATAAATTTGTCAACTTGTTAGTCGGGGCACCACATTTTTCGATCTTTACCGATGGCAAAAGTCTGATACCAGTATTCAATAAACCATGAGGTAAGATTTAGGACCTTCCCCCAGAATTGAACGACAGGTGATAGGTATGCAACATCTTGATTATACATTAGAATATCGTGCAGGAAAAACAGATTGTACAGACAGAAACAGAACAGACTGTACAGATTCTATCAAGGAATCCAGTGAAAGATTAAACATCTGATTTAGATAAGGTATATGATGAACTTGAAGAGAAACAGATTATTCGAGTTCTACATGTCATCCATGGAAAGGAATTGTTTCACCCCCCCCCCCCCCCCCCCATTGCTGTCAATGGTAACATTAATGTCAGTGCTGACAGGTTACTGCCAACACAAACCATAGACCCTACCCTACCAGTCCATATCCCCTTCAAGCATCTTCGTCTTCCATTTGTTATGAAAACGGAAATCTAGATAGTATTATTATATTCGAAACTTTATTTTATAATGAAAAGGTGTTTATATCATATTACTGCCAAATTCAGATAACTCTAAACGTATAACAAGAACAAATATAAATATATAACAAATAATATATATAATCTTAAAAATGTGAGACAATAAAATAAGGAAATTTCCGGCAATAATTTCGACCAATCAATTTTTAATTACCACAGTATGTGAAATTCAAAAGGATATTGTAAATGCAGTTATATAAACTTAGAGCTATTTCATTTGACATTTTGACACTTTTGTGTGCATTTTTAGATGGTAATTTTTAATAAGCCTTCAGTTTGAAGTTGTGAATAAGAGGAGTGGAGTGGGGCACTTTAGAGAGCTCTTTGTCAGAACATCCTACACATCCAGAGATATGTATGTGGTAGCAATATAATGTTCGTTACTGAGTCACAGTCAGGTACTCTGATCAGATTTCACAGTCAGCACTGTGAAATCAGATATCCTCAAAAATCAAATTACTCATTATTCGATTTGCAGACTGACACTTCACTACTTCCAAGCGCAACTCCCAGATGAGTTGAATGCCTCTATTAACGAGGCAAGGCTACACCTAATCAGTATTATTTCACCTAGGCACGCCCCACCTAATTGGCATGATAGGGAAGTGTGACTTGAAATTTATATGGGGGAACAAGGCTAAAGAAGATGAGATAGGCAAAGCCACACTTGTATTTTCTCCCTCGAAATATCACCCGCAGTATCATTAAATTATTTATTGTAGTTGGCCCTTGTAAAATATATGTACTACTGGTGGTTTGTAGATTTCATTGTGGCAGAAGATAATAAAGTATATTGCCCACTTGTAGATAGAGATGCCTTATGCGATGCCTTATGCGATGCCTTACGCAACGCCTTACGCGATGCCTTACGCGACGCCTTACGCGACGCCTTACGCGACGCCTTACGCGACACGCGACGCCTTACGCGACGCCTTACGCGACGCCTTACGCGACGCCTTACGCGACGCCTTACGCGACGCCTTACGCGACGCCTTACGCGACGCCTTACGCGACGCCTTACGCGACGCCTTACGCGACGCCTTACGCGACGCCTTACGCGACGCCTTACGCGACGCCTTACGCGACGCCTTACGCGACGCCTTACGCGACGCCTTACGCGACGCCTTACGCGACGCCTTACGCGACGCCTTACGCGACGCCTTACGCGACGCCTTACGCGACGCCTTACGCGACGCCTTACGCGACGCCTTACGCGACGCCTTACGCGACGCCTTACGCGACGCCTTACGCGACGCCTTACGCGACGCCTTACGCGACGCCTTACGCGACGCCTTACGCGACGCCTTACGCGACGCCTTACGCGACGCCTTATGCGACGACGCCTTATGCGACGCCTTACGCGACGCCTTACGCGACGACGCCTTACGCGACGCCACACGACGACGCCTTACGCGACGCCTTACGCGACGCCTTACGCGACGCCTTACGCGACGCCTTACGCGACGCCTTACGCCACGCCTTACGCCACGCCTTACGCATGCCTTATGCCATGCCTTATGCGATGCGATGCGATGCCTTATGCGATGCGATGCAATGCGATTCTAAACCCTTCCACTCTGTTTCTTCAAGGAATGCCTGTTCACAACCATGGATGATCTACTTCAGTAAACCATTTCACACTGTTTCTTAAAGGAATGCATGTTCACCACCATGGGTGATCTACTTCAGTAAACCCTTCCACTCTGTTTCCTAAAGGAATGCCTGTTCACCACCATGGGTGATCTACTTCAGTAAACCCTTCCACTCTGTTTCCAAAAGGAATTCCTCTTCACCACCATGGATGATCTTCTATAGTAAACCCTTCCACTCTGTTTCATAAAGGAATGCATGTTCACCACCATGGGTGATCTACTTCAGTAAACCCTTCCACTCTGTTTCCTAAAGGAATGCCTGTTCACCACCATGGGTGATCTACTTCAGTAAACCCTTCCACTCTCTTTCCTAAAGGAATTCCTGTTCACCACCATGGATGATCTTCCATAGTAAACCCTTCCACTCTGTTTCATAATGGAATTCCTGTTCACCACCATGGGTGATCTTCCACAGTAAATCGTTACATTATATTTACCA
The DNA here is from genome assembly GCA_032718475.1 of Nemertoderma westbladi. Taxonomy (NCBI): domain Eukaryota; kingdom Metazoa; phylum Xenacoelomorpha; order Nemertodermatida; family Nemertodermatidae; genus Nemertoderma; species Nemertoderma westbladi. The sequence goes on along the minus strand of JAUCBJ010002617.1, from coordinate 12,912 downwards.
AGCAACCTTGGTTCCAATTTATCGACCAGTCAGTCAAGGGAAGAAACCTAGATTTGTCTAGGCTGCATCAGCACTGTGAGCATACAGTACAACTCGACAAGGGAATCGAACCAAAGCCTTGAATGTAAGCCCAGGAATGTCGCCACTACACCAAGCTTCTGCTTAGTAGTAGGTCTGGTAGTATCTTTGTTGACAGATAATATGTAGTTAAGCATCTCAGGGCATTTACTGTTACAAAGTTGGCCGAAATAATACCAGATGTGCCTACTGAAATAGGTCAGAGTGCTTGTGCTATCCTGCTCTCTATATGAAAGTCTTAAGAAATCATTTTGTTTCCTTTTTACAAATCAACACAATTTGAATATGAATCTGAGATTTGTTTTAAGTATTTTGGGCTTTTAGAAAGAAATATAGAAAAGTCAGATATTAAAATTGATTTGATGATATAGGTATCCTGATTGTCAATAGTAATATGTGTTAATTAAATTTCTATATAAATCATCCTATCAATTCCATCCATCTAAACTTCATATTATTCGGATTTAATTATGCATTAATAGTATATTTTTCATCTTTTTCAGTTAATTTGGAAACTAAAAATACAACGGGTGTGATAAAATTGTTTTTAAATGGCATTAAAATTAAATAAATATGCATGAGAGACTGGCGCTTCCTTCTTATCCATTAATTTTAGCTTGACGGGACAACGCGGAATAAAAATCATATGTGTTGCAAACACTCCTGGGCCTTATTGCGTTAATCTATTTACCACTGATAATAATGTAATTGCCAGGCCTGCATTAAGTGGCTTACTCAGTTGATTTTACACCAAGGTGTGTGGAAAACATTCCACAATTTCTTTCAAATTGAAATTATATTTTATTTAAAATATTGCGTAAGGATGTTCCGGTAAATAATATTCAACGGCTGAGAATGCGGTATTGTTCGTTTCCCTTACACTTGATAAAGATTTATCACCATTTTCTTTCATTTCATTGACTATATGTATTCTGTAAAAGTGCAACCATAGGACTACCTACCCTGCTAATTTTAGTTGGCCTCAGCACCGTATTAATAAATAGGATATTTATGACAATATAAAGGAATTTTCGTTACGCAACACTGTCGTTAACAATCAACTAAAAGAAGCACTACAACTTCTGTGTAACTAAATAAAAGTTGAATATAATGTTTAGCATTTATTTATTAAGATATATTTCCATTTTCGAGTAAAGTTACACACTCAAATTCGTACGATTACAAAACTAGATTTTATTTTATTTTATTTAGTAGATTTCATTCGATACCAGGACAATTTATAGGTGCCACGTAAACGTGCCTCATTCTGCTTCTAGTAAATGTGTCTATCCATCCTGGCGCCCTCCAAGTCTGAATGTTATTTCCAGACCACGACTCAAAGCATGTGTTTGTCTAATGCAGTATGAAAATTAATTAATATTAATCGGACAGATAGATGGTCTGTGTATTGTACAATCGATCTGCATATGACGTGCAAATCATTATGGGCGCCTGTAAAGCTTGGTTTGGACCACGATGCACTCTATAAAGCAATATTGTAAAGGACAGTCTATGCCGTCATTTGCTATATAAAAATAAATCACTACCATACAATTTTTTTTTTTAAATTAAAACAAATTCAAATCCGAATTGCTAAATAAGCACTCTGTATACTAAAGGAAATATACCTGTTCACCACCGTGGTTGATCTTCTATAATAAAACCCTTCCACTCTGTTTCCTAAAGGAATGCCTGTTCACCACCATGGTTGATATTCTATAATAAAACCCTTCCACTCTGTTTCCTAAAGGAATGCCTGTTCACCACCATGGGTGATCTTCCACAGTAAACCCTTCCACTCTGTTTCCTAAAGGAATTCATGTTCACCACCATGGGTGATCTTCCACAGTACACCCTTCCACTCTGTTTCCTAAAGGAATGCCTGTTCACCACCATGGTTGATCTTCTATAATAAAACCCTTCCACTCTGTTTCCTAAAGGAATGCCTGTTCACCACCATGGTTGATATTCTATAATAAAACCCTTCCACTCTGTTTCCTAAAGGAATGCCTGTTCACCACCATGGGTGATCTTCCACAGTAAACCCTTCCACTCTGTTTCCTAAAGGAATTCATGTTCAACACCATGGGTGATCTTCCACAGTACACCCTTCCACTCTGTTTCCTAAAGGAATGCCTGTTCACCACCATGGTTGATCTTCTATAATAAAACCCTTCCACTCTGTTTCCTAAAGGAATGACTGTTCACCACCATGGTTAATCTTCTATAATAAAACCCTCCCACTCTGTTTCCTAAAGGAATGCCTGTTCACCACCATGGTTGATCTTCTATAATAAAACCCTACCGCTCTGTTTCCTAATTTAATTCCTGTTCACCACCATGGTTGATCTTCTATAATAAAACCCTTCCACTCTGTTTCCTAAAGGAATGCCTGTTCACCACCATGGTTGATCTTCTATAATAAAACCCTTCCACTCTGTTTCCTTAAGGAATGCCTGTTCACCACCATGGTTGATCTTCTATAATAAAACCCTTCCACTCTGATTCTTAAAGGAATGCCTGTTCACCACCATGGGTGATCTTCCACAGTAAACCCTTCCACTCTGTTTCCTAAAGGAATTCCTGTTCACCACCATGGTTGATCTTCTATAATAAAACCCTTCCACTCTGTTTCCTAAAGAAATGCCTGTTCACCACCATGGTTGATCTTCTATAATAAAACTCTTCCACTCTGTTTCTTAAAGGAATGCCTGTTCACCACCATGGTTGATCTTCTATAATAAAACCCTTCCACTCTGTTTCCTAAAGGAATGCCTGTTCACCACCATGGTTGATCTTCAATAATAAAACCTTTCCACTCTGTTTCCTAATTAAATTCCTGTTCACCACCATGGTTGATCTTCTATAATAAAACCCTTCCACTCTGTTTCCTAAAGGAATGCCTGTTCACCACCATGGTTGATCTTCTATAATAAAACCCGTCCACTCTGTTTCCTAATTAAATTCCTGTTCACCACCATGGTTGATCTTCTATAATAAAACCCTTCCACTCTGTTTCCTAAAGGAATGCCTGTTCACCACCATGGTTGATCTTCTATAATAAAACTCTTCCACTCTGTTTCCTAATTAAATGCCTGTTCACTACCATGGGTGATCTTCTATAATAAAACCCTTCCACTCTGTTTCCTAAAGGAATTCCTGTTCACCACCATGGTTGATCTTCTATAATATAACCCTTCCACTCTGTTTCCTAAAGGAATGCCTGTTCACCACCATGGTTGATCTTCTATAATAAAACCTTTCCACTCTGTTTCCTAAAGGAATGCCTGTTCACCACCATGGTTGATCTTCTATAATAAAACCCTTCCACTCTGTTTCCTAATTAAATTCCTGTTCACCACCATGGTTGATCTTCTATAATAAAACCCTTCCACTCTGTTTCCTAATTAAATTCCTGTTCACCACCATGGTTGATCTTCTATAATAAAACCCTTCCACTCTGTTTCCTAAAGGAATGCCTGTTCACCACCATGTTTGATCTTCTATAATAAAACCCTTCCACTCTGTTTCTTAAAGGAATGCCTGTTCACCACCATGGTTGATCTTCTATAATAAAACCCTTCCACTCTGTTTCCTAATTAAATTCCTGTTCACCACCATGGTTGATCTTCTATAATAAAACCCTTCCACTCTGTTTCTTAAAGGAATGCCTGTTCACCACCATGGTTGATCTTCTATAATAAAACCCTTCCACTCTGTTTCCTAATTAAATTCCTGTTCACCACCATGGTTGATCTTCTATAATAAAACCCTTCCACTCTGTTTCTTAAAGGAATTCCTGTTCACCACCATGGTTGATCTTCTATAATAAAACCCTTCCACTCTGTTTCTTAAAGGAATGCCTGTTCACCACCATGGTTGATCTTCTATAATAAAACCCTTCCACTCTGTTTCCTAATTAAATTCCTGTTCACCACCATGGTTGATCTTCTATAATAAAACCCTTCCACTCTGTTTCTTAAAGGAATTCCTGTTCACCACCATGGTTGATCTTCTATAATAAAACCCTTCCACTCTGTTTCTTAAAGGAATTCCTGTTCACCACCATGGTTGATCTTCTATAATAAAATCCTTCCACTCTGTTTCCTAGAGGAATGCCTGTTCTCCACCATGGTTGATCTTCCACAGTAAATCCCTTCTACTCTGTTTCCTTAAGGAATGCCTGTTCACCACCATGGGTGATCTTCCACAGTAAACCCTTCCACTCTGTTTCCTAAAGGAATGCCTGTTCACCACCATGGCTGATCTTCCACAGTAAACCCCTCCACTCTGTTTCCTAAAGGAATGCCTGTTCACCACCATGGCTGATCTTCCACAGTAAATCCCTTCTACTCTATTTCCTTAAGGAATCCCTGTTCACCACCATGGCTGATCTTCCACAGTAAATCCCTTCTACTCTGTTTCCTTAAGGAATGCCTGTTCACCACCATGGGTGATCTTCCACAGTAAACCCTTCCACTCTGTTTCCTAAAGGAATGCCTGTTCACCACCATGGCTGATCTTCCACAGTAAAACCTTCCACTCTGTTTCCTAAAGGAATGCCTGTTCACCACCATGGTTGATCTTCTATAATAAAATCCTTCCACTCTTTTTCCTAATTAAATTCCTGTTCACCACCATGGTTGATCTTCTATAATAAAACCTTTCCACTCTGTTTCCTTAAGGAATGCCTGTTCACCACCATGGTTAATCTTCTATAATAAAATCCTTCCACTCTGTTTCCTAATTAAATGCCTGTTCACCACCATGGTTGATCTTCTATAATAAAACCCTTCCACTCTGTTTCCTAAAGGAATGCCTGTTCACCACCATGGTTGATTTTCTATAATAAAACCTTTCCACTCTGTTTCCTAATTAAATTCCTGTTCACCACCATGGTTGATCTTCTATAATAAAACTCTTCCACTCTGTTTCTTAAAGGAATGCCTGTTCACCACCATGGTTGATCTTCTATAATAAAACTCTTCCACTCTGTTTCTTAAAGGAATGCCTGTTCACCACCATGGTTGATCTTCTATAATAAAACCCTTCCACACTGTTTCCTAATTAAATTCCTGTTCACCACCGTGGTTGATCTTCTATAATAAAACCCTTCCACTCTGTTTCTTAAAGGAATGCCTGTTCACCACCATGGTTGATCTTCTATAATAAAACCCTTCCACACTGTTTCCTAATTAAATTCCTGTTCACCACCATGGTTGATCTTCTATAATAAAACCCTTCCACTCTGTTTCCTAATTAAATTCCTGTTCACCACCATGGTTGATCTTCTATAATAAAACCGTTCCACTCTGTTTCCTAAAGGAATGCCTGTTCACCACCATGGTTGATCTTCCATAGTAAACCCTTCCACTCTGTTTCCTAAAGGAATGCCTGTTCACCACCATGGTTGATCTTCTATAATAAAACCTTTCCACTCTGTTTCCTAATTAAATTCCTGTTCACCACCATGGTTGATCTTTTATAATAAAACCCTTCCACTCTGTTTCCTAATTCAATTCCTGTTCACCACCATGGATGATCTTTCATAGTAAATCCTTTCCATAGTAATAATGCATTCTTAACATTCCTGGGAGACTTTAATGCAAGTCTGCATCAATCACCTATATCGCCCAGGGTCTATAGCGATTAGTGTTAACCGAAATTTCGTCCATCTTCAGGATTTCATCTCTGGAAATGGATTGATTCGGCTGGAACCCAGTTCAAGAAGCGAACTGGAAAGCTATGGACTCATAGTGGACCCAGTGGTGACAAGTCCCAGATAGATCATATTCTATCTCATAGGAAAGAAATAAAGGACCTCTATACAAGACTGTAATGCATTTACACTTCGACCCTTCTCCAGTGATCACCGCCTTATTGTGGCCAGGGTAAGACTTAGTCTGCATGCTAGCAGAACAACGAAATCTACCTTGCCGCGGTGTGACTGGACCTCTCTGTTGCAACAGCCAAGTGTGAGATCCAGCTTCACACTACAGCTGAGCAACAGGTATGAGGCTCTTGCCTCTGAGGCGGCAGATCACTGTGAGGGCTATTCTGCCTTCACAGAAGCAGTTAAGTTAGCAGCTGCAGAAACAGTTCCTGTATACCCACGAAACAGGAAAAATGACCCCCTGGACTGACCACAAAATTCAGAAGTGCCGAAAAGGCGCAGAAAGAGTCCCAGCTCAAACACACTACATCGGCCAAGAATGCAGTTAAGGCTGCATCTAGGTCCCTGAACAGGCAGTACTCTGTTAATGTACAGGAGCTTATAAACCAACAGGGTGATGCCATCAATGATGCCGACGACAGCAGGCAATCATCCCAGGCATGGAAATCGACTAACTTGCATACTGGGCAGAAAAGCCAACCAACCACCTAGATTAAGGCAGAATCACCAGCCGATCGCCTCAATGGTTGGAAGGCCCACTTTGAAAAGCTCCTCAATAATGACAGGGTATTGCCTGATAACATTATATAGAAGTAAAAGTGTATGAGTCTGTACTCCCAGATATTCCCATTGGCGATATCTCCTTTGCAGAAGTGAAGGCTGCTGCAAAGATCATTAATACCAATCATGCCAGTGGAGTAGATGATGTTACCCCTGAGGTCTTTAAAATACCTGAGTGTTTAAACCTAATCTATCCCATTATAGTAGACATGTACCGAACAACAAGAGTCCCACAAGAAATGAAAACAAATAAGTTGGTGCCAGTTCCCAAGAAGGGCAACCTAACACTCTATGGTTCTTTTCGGGGAATCTCATTGATCTCGATTGCTGCAAAGCTATACAATAGAATTCTATTAAATTGCATCAGGGATCCCATTGAGGGACTGCTCAGTGGAAATCAGAATGGGTTCCGTAAAGGTCGTGGGACCATGGAGCCCATTTTGGCTCTTAGAAGGATAATTGAAGTGTTATCAAAAATTAAAGACAGGCATCTGGCTGTTGTCTTTGTTGACGTCTTCAAGGCCTTTGATTGTGTCTCTCGCTCACGTATGTTCAGCATACTTTCATTATATGGGATTCCTGATGAAATTATTGCAGCAATCAGATCAGTATACAATGGTTCGACAACATTTGTGTCTACTGTTGACGGTGGCACAGAACCATTTGAACTGTTATGGAGAGTCCTCCAGGGAGACACACTTGCGCCATTCTTGTTCATAACTGTGGTTGACTAGGTTCTTAGATCATCATAATGGTGATGGGGTGATGGTAACTCCACCTACTGGCTCCAGAAGTCGAGGAAATCCTGCCAAGTACCTAACTGATCTAGACTTTGCTGATGACTTATGAGTACTCTCAGAAACACTAGAGGGAGCCCAAAGGCTCCTCAGCTCATTAGAACAGGCTGCTTCTAGTGTTGGTCTTTTTATTAACTCCAAAAATACCAAAATTTTGACAGTTAACTTGGAAAGTTCTCAGCAAGTCTCTGACCGGATGAGCATAAGCTCAAAGGATGGTATGCTTGAGCATGTGGTGGACTTCTGTTACCTGGGATCATGGATCCGGAAGTCAGATGAGGACCTACGAATACGTAAGGGAAAGGCATGGGCAGCCTTGAATAGTCTTTCCAGGATTTGGAAGTCACATAGAATTAATCGGAACCTTAAGGTCCGATTATTTAGAGCAGCCTCAGTAGTTCCAGTACTTCTCTATGGGAGTCCATGCTGGGCTCTAACTGCTGAGGACACCAAATCTCTGGATGGCACATTCACAAGAATGCTACGCCGGGTTCATTGTGTCAAGTACAATGCACACATCTCCAACCAGACACTATATAACATTGGAGGTGTCTCATTGGTTCCCCCAAGCTTGACACTAGAACACAATCGCCTCCGCTTTGCAGGACATTGCTTTTGCCGTGAGGACCAGCCAGTGCATAATCTTGTACTTTGGAAGCCTCATGGAGTGAATAAGCATGGTGGACAGCCCATGACTTTCTTGAGACGCATCTTAAAGGACTCTGGCCCTGAAGATGCGGATGATCTAGCAAATATCATGTCTGTGATAGGGAGTTGTGGAGGCGCAATTCTGTCGACAAGCCGGCACAGCATTCTTAAAAATGCAGCTGCAATGCAGCATGTCGATCCTAGTAGTAGTAGCTAAATAAGCATTACATGTCATATACTATATATATATATAAATGTACTCCTTGGGATAAATTGATTGATTCATTGATTGATTCACACTCAATGGTAGGCCTACCGTTGTGGTAAATGTTGGTCCAGCTATTCATAAATTATCAGTAAAGAGATTCATTTTATAATCACTATTTAAATCAGTATCGTTGTATCGCACAACTACATGTGGTTCGTTCACACTCAATGTTAATCACGACCATTTACCACTCAAACACTGCTCGCATTGGGGGTTGTTCACACTCAATGGTAATCACGACCATTTACCACTCAGACACTGCTCTCATTGGGGGCCGTTCACACTCAATGGTAATCACGACCATTTACCACTCAGACACTGCTCGCATTGGGGGTTGTTCACACTCAATGGTAATCACGACCATTTACTACTCAGACACTGCTCGCATTGGGGGTCGTTCACACTCAATGGTAATCACGACCATTTACCACTCAGACACTGCTCGCATTGGGAATCGTTCACACTTAATGGTGATCACGACCATTTACCACTCAGACACTGTCGCATTGGCTGTCGTTCACACTCAATGGAAATCACGACCATATACCACTCAGACACTGCTCTCATTGGGGGTCGTTCACAATCAATGGTAATCACAACCATTTACCACTCAGACACTGCTCGCATTGGGAATCGTTCACACTTAATGGTAATCACGACCATTTACCACTCAGACACTGTCGCATTGGCTGTCGTTCACACTCAATGGAAATCACGACCATTTACCACTCAGACACTGCTTGAATTGGGGGTCGTTCACACTCAATCGTAATCACGACCATTTACCACTCAGACACTGCTCTCATTGGGGGTCGTTCACACTCAATGGTAATCACGACCATTTACCACTCAGACACTGCTCGCATTAGAGGTCGTTCACACTCAATGGTAATCACGACCATTTACCACTCAGACACTGCTTGCATTGGGAATCGTTCACACTTAATGGTGATCACGACCATTTACCACTCAGACACTGTCGCATTGGGGGTCGTTCACACTCAAAGGTAATCACGACCATTTACCACTCAGACACTGCTCGCATTGGAGGTCGTTCACACTCAATGGTAATCACGACCATTTACCACTCAGACACTGTCGCATTGGGTGTCGTTCACATTCAATGGTAATCACGACCATTTACCACTCAGACACTGCTCGCATTGGAGGTCGTTCACACTCAATGGTAATCACGACCATTTACCACTCAGACACTGCTCGCATTGGGAATCGTTCACACTTAATGGTGATCACGACCATTTACCACTCAGACACTGTCGCATTGGGGGTCGTTCACACTCAAAGGTAATCACCTTGACGGGATCTACGGATCCCGATTTATCCGTTTGGGTTTTCTATCTACGCGTCCCCGCCGTGTATATGAAAAGGTTCGTTAAGAGTTCTGATGTTCGGTAATATGTATAAAGGTATAATATAGTTGATATAGCACAGTTGAATGGATGACATGGTTACCGGTAGATAAGTATTACATGTGATGGCGGTAGCGGACGGTGATAGAAGTCACCGTTCCACCCTACTGAACTGACTGAGTAAACTGAATGAATGTTGCATCGACCGGTAATATATATTGCACGGTTTGGCCGTTGTTACTGTACCCAGTCGATGCTTCCCCCCTATTGGCTAATATCCTACTTGTCACCCTTTGCCCCCCTCTGAAGTGCTTCCCTTCGCCCTTGCTATTCTCTCTCTGTCAGGGGTGTAACCCCTGACCCCTATTGTGCGTTTCTCCTTCCCACTTTATTGGGGTGACACGAGGTTGGGTAATCAACCTCGTGCTCCCAATATTGCTTAACGGCTCACTTTATGGGGTGGTTAGCGGAATTGGATAAGCTAACACTCCCCCCCATGCTATCTTCCCGGTGAGAAGATAGCATCCACCTAAAGTGCGCTACAATTCCGCTGGATCCCGATCTAGTATCGGGTGTGGGGTGGGATTATTTTCTTGGAGTCGGCTTTCCAGGCCGCTCCCTATGGGTATGATGTCACTACCCTCTGGCGTCTCGTGTCGGGCCGATCGTGCGCTTCTCTCACACAATTTTTGTTTCCCCAACACTCTCACCACTCTAACTCCGCTCTCTGACTCAACTCGCTCTTGCCCTCTCCCCACACCTGAATCGCACTCTTCTTTTCTCCATACTCCTGTTGAATCGCACTCTTCTCTCTCGCCAACAGCTCCTTTCACTATCTCCTCTCTACTCCCTGCCACTCTCTAAGGCCCTGACCTCTAATGCTACCCCTGTGCTATCATACTATCTACCTTATCTAAGGTCTAACTTGCTAACTATCTAACTTCTCTAACTCTAACTAACTCCTAACTCTACTAACTACTAACTCTACTCTCTGCTAACTCTTACTACTTCTAGCTCTAACTAAAAGCCTCTAACTTTCCACTAACTCTAACTAGAACTCTCTAACTCCCTACTAACTCTAACTAGCTCTAATTCTAACTCTACTAACCACTAACTCTACTCTCTGCTAAGTCTACTAACTCTTTCCTAACTCTGACTAAAACCCTCCATCTACGTGGCGCTTGTGGTGCCCACAACCATTCTACTACTACTTCTACTCTGCTACTATCTTTCTAACTCTACTAACTCTCTACTATCTCTAACTCTACTAGCTGGCACCCTATGTGCCCGCCTCTACTACTCTACTGCCTGGCACCCTATGTGCCCTCTCTACTACTCAACTACCTCTCTAACTCTACTACCTGGCACCCTATGTGCCCGTCTCTACCACTCTACTACCTGGCACCCTATGTGCCCTCTCCACTACTCTACTCTACTACCTGGCACCCTATGTGCCCTCTCCACTACTCTACTCTATCTACATCTCCACCTCCACTAATACCTCTAGTGGCGCTTGCGGTGCCCACAACCACTCTCTTACTACTTCCTACGTGGCGCTTCCAGTGCCCACAACCCCTCTCTGCTACTACTTTCTACGTGGCGCTTCCGGTGCCCACAACCCCTCTCTTACTACTTTCTACGTGGCGCTTATGGTGCCCACAACCTCTCTACCACTACTACTTTCTACGTGGCGCTTCCGGTGCCCACGACCCCCCTACTACTACTCCTTTCTACGTGGCGCTTCCGGTGCCCACGACCCCCCTACTACTACGTGGCATGACATATGCCACACTCCCTTACCCGCCGCCTTCTAACTTACTTCTTGTGCGCTTACCGGTGCCCACGACCCCCCTACTACTACTCGTGGCATGCAATATGCCACACTCCCTTACCCCGCCGCCTTCTAACTCTACTATCTTCTACTAACTTATCTCCTGTCTACTACTTACTATCTCTTCTAACTATTATTTAATTAATTTTATTATTTATTTTTAATTAAATAATTATTTATATGTGGGAAGGGCGTCTCGCCCTCATTCCCACCCCCCTCAGTCCAAAATCTTGGACGACTAAACTTTCAGGTGCCCCTTCTTCCAGTAGGCACTCTCCCACTGCCCTCCTATACGTCCTCTTACTCTTCGCCACGCTCTCCCCGCCAACTCCAACTGACCAGGAATTGGCTCTCCCTCTTCCGCCACCCCAAAATCGGGTCTCTCCGCCGCCTTCTTAACCATCTCGTCTCCTGGCATCAAAATGCCATCTCCCTCCTTGTTATCTCCCGGTGGCAGAATGAATAGAAAGTGAAAGAACAGGCAAAACAGGAGGTACAACAGCAGTCCTACCCCTCTCCATCCTGCCCCCCCTCTCGACCTCCCCCCCGTCGGCACGCCTCTCAACCGGACCGGCGTCTCCTCCGGACACTCCTCCGGACACCCCTCCGGACTATTGTCCTCCTGACACTCCACCGGACACTCCTCCGGAGTGTTGTCCCCCGGACACCCCGCCGTCCGCTCCCCTCCATCCCCACACCGACGCCCGCTGGGAAGTCCATTCTCCTCCGCCCACTCTCCTATTGTCTACTTCCCTGTCTGGCTCTACTATCTCCTCCGGCTTCTTATCTTCGTCCTCTGTGTCTACGGTGCCTGGTAACATGCACCCTGATGTCTCTGTCACACTGCATGGGATCTTGGTTTTAACTGGGCCGCTAAGCGTCCATCCGAACGGCGTGAGGATCGCCGTCGGGTCCCGCTGCCTGTCTTCGCCGAAGACCGTCTGTGTTCTCTCGTGGGCCGTCGGGCAGTCCATTCCTACTATAATGGACACCTTCCTAACGTCCACCTTTGGTATTGAGAAATCGATACCGTCCAGGAATCTATACTGCTCGACCTCAATGTTGGTTGGTCGCCTGGCGTTGATATTTATCGATTCTATGACGTGGATGGGGTCGATCGTCGCCCCATAGTCGCATCCCGGTGCAATCGCTGCTATCCTGCACCGCCCCGTCCTCGTCTCCAGGACCTCATCTTTACTCGAGACGGTAGTTACCGCCATTCTATTCGGCCTCGTCTTTAGCCCTATCTCTTCGGCCACCCAGTTCTCCACCAGCGTGAAGGCTGCTCCGCTGTCGACCAGCATTAATGTCGTTACTGATCGACCGCCCTCTCCTGATATCTTTACTGGTACTACCCCGAGTAGTACTTTTCTCTTCTTCTCCTCTTCTGTCATGCTTGTAGCCATTGTTTGGCCTCCAGTCTCCTCCTCTCTTGCTGCTGTTTCTCTACACTCTCCGGGTCTGTG
>JAUCBJ010002616.1:0-22588 GCA_032718475.1 Nemertoderma westbladi | reverse complement strand
GTTATAATTACCCAATGAGGTTTGAGAAATTGGTTTGGCCACGATGGATGTATACAATAGGGAGGAACCCTTTGCTGGCAACGAAGTGGCTCTAATTGATTTTCCTGGTGTAGTAAATAGATCCTAATCTGCGTCATAATATCTTATTGAATTTATTAATTATCGGTAATAAATTTAAATGTTTTAAATCTAACTTCATATTAGCTATTTCTTTGATTAAACATTTATTATAAATAAACGTGTTATACATTAAATTAATCATAATTTTTTCGAATTATAAAAAATATACTGAACTGTTTACTGTACAGGTGTGTATCGCTTGTTTACTGTACCGGTGTGTATCGCTTGTTTACTGTACCGGTGTGTATCGCTTGTTTACTGTACCGGTGTGTATCGCTTGTTTACTGTACCGGTGTGTATCGCTTGTTTACTGTACCGGTGTGTATCGCTTGTTTACTGTACCGGTGTGTATCGCTTGTTTACTGTACCGGTGTGTATCGCTTGTTTACTGTACCGGTGTGTATCGCTTGTTTACTGTACCGGTGTGTATCGCTTGTTTACTGTACCGGTGTGTATCGCTTGTTTACTGTACCGGTGTGTATCGCTTGTTTACTGTACCGGTGTGTATCGCTTGTTTACATACAACATCATAACAATTGCTGGAAGTTTAATTGGTTAAGAAACTTTTAGCATAAATAGATGGCGGATACAAATTCTTTTCGCTACTATAAACCGGGCGAACGATTGGTCTGCCCAGACTGCGGAATGTCATTTCGGTTTTACAACCAACTCTCGACACATCGCAAGAGATTTTGTATTGGAACTTCTATTCAAGTGAGTAGGTACTGTAGTTGTAGTTGTAGCTAATGGGGTAGACGACTCGGAAAATTTTTTTCGAGTTTTCGTTGGTTTCATGTGAAAGAGCATGTGAAAAAACCCCAGAGAGCAATTTTACTTTAAAAAAATTAATATTGGCCGAGTTATAGCGATTTTAAAACGCAAAATTAGCAACATCGAAAAATCAGGCCGTTTCAGAAAACTGCACTAGTGACGTCACTAGTGCAGCAGTAAATGTTCATTGGTTACTATACAATATAAATCTCTTAGTAACTAAAATAAATTGTGTAGCTAATATTTATTTAGTGTGTTTTTGTGTTGTGTTAAGAATACATTATTTGATATCTTAATGTGGAAATTGATTCATGACAAGTTAATTATTCCAGAATAATACTTATTTTTCCCAAACTATACAGTTGTTAGCTATTAAAATAAAACATATTTTGTAGCTAAAACTGCCAGGTGGTAGAAATCCAGTAGCTTATTAATGTTTTATTAAGCTTCAAAACTTAGATTACTTTGGATTAGATTGTGGATTCGCACTTTTTCGATTGTAATTATTTTTATACAACTTAAATTATTGAATTCCAATTGATAGTTGATAGTTAGTCAATGTGTAGCTGTAATGGATGACGTAGTAAAAATATCTTCAGCTGCCATCTCAATACAATCAGCATTAATCAGAATTTAGTTGAACTATAACTACTGTATAATTTACATTTTTAATTATCTATTTTTTCACAATTTTGGGAAATATATATTCCTTCCAGAAGCTAGGACTACTTTTCAGTAAACTTTGCATGTATATGGAATCATATGATACTTCAACTATTTTCACTTCGCCATTCATTTCAAAAGATGGATTGGAAGCATTTTAAGTTGGATTTGTGCCATGAATTTATCACTTACGATATTCGATTGTGATAATATACGATTCTTGAATGGCATGTTTTGATGTTGGACATTTTACTTCTACCACATGCGTTGGTGTAATGGCATCTGAAATGGCATCAAAAAATAAGATTTTGTGGAATTTTATAAAAACACTAGCTACAATATTAAAACAGTACATACCATTGAAAACACTAGCTATCACAAACATTTGTTTTTATTTTCTTTAAAACATTTTTTTTTTCAAATGTAACTAGCCAAAATATGTCAAGAACATAAACCTATAGCCCAAAACATTATGTTTTGGTATTTTTTGGTATTTTGATATTTTTGGATGTCAAACCAAATACAGCTATTATTAAAGGCAGAATAATGGTGACACGGGCAACACTAGTACAGTACCAGTAACACTTTACAGTGAACCGACAAAAAAAAAAAAAATTACCATCTAGTGCTAATCTACCCATCCCGCATTGTTCGCTGTAAAAACAATTAAAAAATAGATTAATGAAACGCCTGGCAGTATTTAGCTAGCTATATTTGTTTTTAGCTACAGCTCTATGGTACAGGTATGGGCGAAATCAATATTATTCTAGAATAATTAACTTGATATGAATAATTTGCCTCCATGCCGCTATCCTATAATCGATTCTTAACACAACACAAATACACATCCAAATAAATACATAGCTACATTTATTATTTGTTTTATTTTAGATACTGCAATATTATACTTTATATTAGCCAATCCACTGCGCTTGACGACTGTTGCTGTGTTATGGCTGACGTCACTCGTGCAGTTTTCTGAAACGGCCTGATTTTTCGATGTTGCTAATTTTGCGTTTTAAAATCGCTATAACACGGCAAATATTAATTTTTTTGAAGTAAAATTGCTCTCTGGAGTTTTTTCACATGCTCTTTCACATGAAACCAACGAAAACTCGAAAAAATATTTCCGAGTCGTCTACCCCATTATACTAAACTTTAAATTTAGAAACGATAACCTAATTTCACAGTGCGTTCTAGAACTGAGCTTATAACTGAGTACTATAATAATGTTGTAGCTGTAATGTAATGCGAAGTGGCAAGAGAAAGCAGTAGCATTGCTAGTATTGCTAAATTTTGCCTGCGTGATGCGTAATAATAAATCACCAAGAAGTTTTCCCCTTTTCCCATGCGGTTAGTTTTTATACAGTACATAATATGTCTCATTCATTACCTAAACTAAACTTCTCCATTTCATAACTTCATTTTCTAACTGACCTCTGCTGGTCACTGACTGCAGTTTGTAGGTACAGTAGACCGCTTCGTGGGGTTTTTCAATTCACTTGCCTGCGGCATGACAATATAAAAAATAACTTAATGACAAAAAATAAGATTGTAGGACCCATTAATCAAATAAGACCGATAAAAACATGGGAGCTGGAGAGACCAAAGCAAGCACCACTAAGACTGGAGCACCTAAATCGAGCTGGGGAAACTAGTGGGAAAATTGCGGTTCTAATGAGCATAATATCAATGCAGAAGGAGTAATAGAAATTGATCATCACAAAAATGGGGAATATGACTCAGTTGCGCCAAGGGCGGGAAGGAAGAGGCCATGTGCCTGTGGGAAAATTTCCCGCGTCATCCCCAAATCAAAATTTTGGTATCTATCGAAGTTTGGGCCCATTTGATGACATATGATGTGCGAACTGAGTTGAAATTCGACAATAAGTTTTTTTTGGACCTACACTCTCATTCCTGCATTTTACATGAGGTCAAGATTGACCTCAAAGAGGAATCATATGTTTGAGAAACAAAGGGGTACACAAGGGTTAAACGTGCTTTAAAATAGGGCTACTTTGCCTTGTGTGGGACAACTTTGCCCGATATTTTCTTGATCAACATGAACACTCTGTTTGTCAGCAATTAATTACCTAATTATTTAATAATTAATTTTTGTACTAACTGTACAATTGTATAGTATAGAGCATTAACAGATTAATAGAAGATTCTAACAGCAAACAGTATACACTTTATAGCTGTAGGCCAAGTGCTAATGCTAATTATACTATACACATGCATCCTCTATAATACTGTACCTCACCTATATATACACCCCCTATAACACCTCCCCCTCTGAAACTAACGCTACTAACTAAAAGACTAACTGAAACTAACTAAAAGGAAATCATATAAAATAAGCTAGAAATTGTAATCTTGTTTTTAGCGGCGGGTGCCAAATTTTGGTGCCAGCCCCAAATTTTGAAATATTTCAATTTTGTAAATTGATTATTTGAAGCTGTTTTTTCCGCAATAGGAGTTTTAGGCGTTCTAGTTTCGTTGGAATATATATGAATTGCACCAGGCATATCATCAACGTTGTATTTTTCGGTGCTGTGTGCAAAGTTTGGTGCCAGCAAGAAATTTTGAAAATTCATTCAATAGTTCAATTGATTGTGACAACTCATAGTCATATCTTACATTGTAGTGGTTTATGGGGGCTCTGAATTCAATGAAATAAATATTTATCTAAATAACTATACATCTCAAACTTGTATTTTTCGGAAGTATGGGGTTTCTTGCGTTATACGGATTTGTGAGGGTTCTATGATGGAATTCATATAAAATAAGCTAGAAATTTTAAACTTGTTTTTAGCGGCGCGGCGAGTGCCAAATTTTGGTGACGGCCCATGTGAAGAATACCAGGATCATCTATATAATACCTTTTTATTGCAATTTTATACATGTCGATTTTTTATTTTTTTAAATTAATCTTTATTAAGTGCGTGCGCGACGTCCTTTATTTTTTGAGGGGGATGATCTATTGATCAGTCAGTCGAACGGTTAGTAAGAAGGTGGGTGTAAACAAAAGCTGAGTTTGACTAAATATATATGCCTATATACAGTATATATATAATGTAATGTAATAAATCAGTAAATTTTGTAAATAGTGTTGCCTGGCAACGATAGTGGTGTAGGTAGGACGTGGTGGAGGTGTATAGACTGATAGTGTATATTTATGTTGATACAGTATATACAATAAATCAGTTAAATACAAATGTAATATACTCTCACAATAATAATATAGTGATTGTTAAATAAATAAATACAAAGTATCGATATTCTCTCTCACTTCAACCTACACTATACACATCACGCAATCTCCCTCTCCCCACATTACACTTACACACTTAGGGCTCTAATTAAACAACTACAGGTGATTGCTTTCCCAATTCACTTTAACACGATATCACAATCTTCTTACTACTAATACTGTAGTACTTAACTAATTACGTTTATGCTAATTATTTATCAACCTATTATTGCCACATGGGGAATGGGCGGATGGGAATGTGGGAAGGTGGCCGGATGGTTGTTTATTGTTTTGGTTAGAAAAGTCAGCGGCGGTAAGGTAACATTTTCCTTTCCCTCAATTGTTAGGTAACAAAATCGTTTATTGTTTTGGTTAGAAAACCCTGTTTCTGTATACTGCTCCTTTCCCTCAATTTGTAGGTAGCAACGTCGTTTATTGTTTTAGTTAGAAATTGCAGCCGCTGTAACCTGCTCTTTTCCTTAAATTGGAAGTTAACAACAGCGTTTATTGATCCCCACATACCCATACACCTTCCCATATTCCTTCATCATCGCCTTCACTCCACTGTATCTGCTGGCAATATGGGGCATGTTAAGTGTTTCGCCATATACACAGTAGAGAGATACCCCTTCCTGCCTTCCCTTTAGCGTAACAAACAAACAAATATTTTAAATGTATTATTTTAATTAATAATATTAATTATAATTAATATAATTAACTTTAACTATTAATAATGATAACTATTAACAAGAAAGATTTGTTTATATATATATTATTTATTTATACCCGCCATCCTTTTAATATATAACATGCCTTGCCTTGGTGCATTGGATGCATACCGGATAGGGTGGTGCGTTTTTTACTTTTTTTCGATTTCGTTGTTCTACCGGTGCGCAAAAGTTGCCAAATGGTAAAAAATTAAGGTAAATTTCTCTAAATTTCATTTATATCTTGATGGATCCTGTTCGCGCTTTCAGACCTTTAGCAGTTTAACCTGCCAAATTTAGATGTCTTCTAGATTATAAATCGACTTTAGCCTATGACGAATATTTTATACACTACATTAGCCGAAGCCCGTCTATGCGCGACCATTCACCCGCTGGATATACCCGGGAGACTGGATTCGGAAGCTTGACCTTATTGCGATGTAGGCCTACTGTATTATTCGACTGATCGTTAGGATATAATTTCTGACCAATATTATTCACTTTCGGTAAATATTAACAGTTCCTTTAGGACGTGGCGCTCTAAATATGTAAACAGAGTTATGACTTATACTAGACACAACGGGATGGCTATGGATTCACGTATAAAGCGCATTCTTTAGGAGATGCTTTGTTATCAATCACAATCCTGCACACTACTACACAATACTGCACACTGATATGCCGACCTTCAGTAATTTTAGTTACATATAAAGAGAACAGTAACCGACTCATGTAGTGCCTATGAAATAGCATTAGATTCACTCCAAAACCACTTTAATGTAAGTTGCAATTGTTATATGTAACCGGTCTCTCTTACCTTCAGTATATCAAGAAGATTGAGGGTTTTATAATTAATTTATCGATATTATCCAATATAATAATATTCCATCAACTGATATAATTAATGACCGACAGTAAATAGCAGTAAAAATGCGGTGTTTGTAGTTGAATAAACAGTAAGTATGTAGTGATATGGTTTGGTTTGTAATGGTATGATATGTGTGGTTTGTTTGATAACAGATATACGTTTCGATGATCAAGCCTACTAATGTTTGGCTAAAGCCTGAAAACACAGAGATTCCAAAGCCGGTCTTCTGGCATCAGGAAAAAAGGTAAACATAAACAGTAATGCATTGCGCGATTTCCCGGAGGTTTCTGTACAAATAACAGGAGAATCGCTGTGATTGGTTGTCCGAACAAAGAGACAAAGGAAAAGCTACACGTGTACAGATCAGCTGTTAGCTGTCGTCATAGTAACTACACTGTGTCAAGAGGATTTTAGCGTATTGCGACATAAAATTGCTAGTTATGTAAGCTAAAGTACACATACAGAAGAAATGGCTTTTTATGTCCACTAAAACACCAGTACAGTAATGAAACGGCCTTTTATGCCCGTCAAACCAACTACAGAGTACTTTGCGGGGAAAATAACCAGCCAATTCCGCAAAAGCTTTTACAGATCCCAAGGGGGTTGAAATTTTGAGCCTTCCGATGCACCACAATTAAAATTATAACAATATAACACATTAATGAAAGATCAATGACTCAAGAAAGAACTTCCTGCATGCATCAAATGGGTCCAAACTTAGTTAGATACCAAAATTTTAATTTTTGGATCAAGGGAACTAGTGCCACAGGCACATGGCCAGAACCTACCATTTGGCGCAAGTGGTGATAATTCTAAATTTTCGCGATAGCCAACTTTGAGTTCTCCTACTGCATGAATATTATGCTCATTCATTAGAACCGCAATGTCCGATTTAGTGGGGGTAGACAACTTCAAAACAAACGTAGAGCGAATAGTTCTTGAGATATTGCAGAAAATGTGAAGTCCGGCACAAGTCTACATTACCGCGTTGATGTGATATGGACAAATACACTAAAAATGATAACTTGAATTATCTAAAGGAATCAAGAATAGACACATCACAGAAATGATCGATGTAGTGGGTGTCGACACCTTTAAAATAAGAGTAAAGTCATTAGTTCTTGAGTTATTTTACAAAATGTCAAGACTATATCCACTATAAGACTGTTCCACCTTGGTGTAATGGTTGCATTGAATTCACATCTCCTGTAGGTCGTGAGTTCGATCCTCACATGGGCCAGGGCAGTTTTCGTTTCGGCACGAATGCTTTAAAGGGACCAGCCAGGGCGCATCTCTGCCTTGCATCCTTAAGTGGTAGCTAAATGAGTACTTGAGTTTCCTCTGGGGAGTAAAGTTCTGGGGGTACCGCACTGGAAATAAGTCGTCAGACTTTGTGCGTAATCCCTGGCCTAGTGGCCGAACAAAAATTACTTTATTTACTTTAATTAATACTTGATATTGAGTTGACCCATTCCATACATTTTGTACAAAAACTACTGTATAGTGAATTAATCACTACTCTTTAATTTTGAAGGTGTCTGTATACACTAAATCAACTTGTTGCAGCGATGTGTCTATTCTTGATTCCTTGAGATAATTCAAAATAAAATTTTTGGAGGATTTATCCATATCGCATCAAGGTGGTAATGTAGACTTGTGCCGGACTTACGCATTTTCAGCGATATTTCAAGAACTATTCGCTCTACGTTTATTTTGAAGGTGTCAACCCCCACTAAATCGGTCATTGCGGTTCTAATGAGCATAATATTAATGTAGTAGGATAACTCAAAGTTGGCTATCGCGAAAATTGATAATTATCACCACTTGCGCCAAACGGTACTGTAGGTTCTGTCCATGTGCCTGTGGCACTAGTTCCCTTGATCCAAAAATTAAAATGTTGGTATCTAACTAAGTTTGGACCCCTTTGATGACATTTCATGCATGCAGGAAGTTCTTTCTTGAGTCATTGATCTTTCATTAATGTGTTATATTGCTATAAATTTAATTATGGCGCATCGCGATGCCTCAAAATTTCAACCATCTTGGGATCCATGAAGCGATATAGACGAAATTTAAAGAAATTTGTTTTGCCTCATATTTTTACCATTTGGCAACTTTTGTGCACCGGTAGAACAATGAAATCGAAAAAAAAGTAAAAAACGCACCGCCCTAATACCGGTATGCCTGTACTACTACGTCATATGATGATACTGATACGTAACAGGGCGACGTGAAACATGATCCCCTATTCTGCTATTGCAGTATTGGCTATTTACCTAACAGACAGTTAGGTAAATATTATATCTCTTTCTCCTGATTGGTTATAGGATCAGATGCTGTCATATCAGATCAGATCAGATAAGGACAGAATTATGTGATATCTATACAGATATACACTACCCAGTCGTTTTTAAAGCTGACGAGTTGAATATTTGTAGGTGTTAATGAGACCAAAAGTTTAGATTTTTTAAGAGACTTTCAGACACCATTAATTCAACAGTATCCCGCTAGAGGGCTACATGTTTAAACATTAAATGTCCTACCATTTCTTTGCTTTTAATTCGTTCAAGCTGAAACTTGTCAGATATGCACATCCGGTGTGTTTGTGGGGTCGGCAATCCGGTCTGCAGTTCTCCAGTCTGCTGCTTTGTCTGCGAAATGTATGAAAATAATAACCTTTCCCAACTCCCTTGATCTTAGTATAAAGCTAAATCTTGTAATACAGTATATGTATACCAGTTACCAGACCACATGCTGCGTCTCTTTAAGGAAGTTATTCATCTGCAGTTTTCCAGTCTGCCGCTAGAGGACGAAATATCTGAAAGTGAAAACCTCTCATCTCGTTATTAGTTAGGGCCTATCCATTTAAGCTGAAACTTCGCAGATGTACATGCTGAGCCGTAGACCATCATCATGCTGCATCTTAGTTGGGACGGTAATCCCGCAGCAGTTCTCCAGTCTAACGCTAGTGGGCTGAAATGAAAACATTTTAGAAATATCTGACATGAAACCGTTTAGCCATTTCATATTATTATTTATAATTATCTCTTCATAATTCTAGACCTCATATGAGATTTTGTGAGGTCTTAAATGCAGTTCTCTGTCTGCCTCTATGTCAGTATGTGCGGATGGCAAAGTGATTAGCTGATTAGTGATTAGGGGACAAGGGTATCTCCTACAAAAAAAATATGCGTTCAAAAATCCCGCCAGAATATAACCAATTAGGCCTAATGATTTTGACACTACAAAATATTCATCCAATTGTCTCGATTATCAAAGTCACCCGCACTGTCGAAGTCACCCCGGTTGACGGTACCGCAGTACCGGTACCCTTTCTGCTGATCTGCCTATCAGCCTATGGTATTGTGTTACAGATACAGTAGGCCTACTGCAGTATTACTGTATTCACTTATAATACTGCAGTACTGTAATACATAATACCTACAGACCTAACCTAGTCCCTAGTCACTACTCAGGTGTTGTATTACTACTGTACTATTACTGTACTGCTGTATTACAGTATTAATTCAGTAATTCTGTAATTAGCAGATTAGGCCTACAATATTCTGGCAGTCTGGTTGCTGGTGTTAAACATTAAAAGCATAAATTCCTGAATTCTGCAGTCCCGGTATAAAATGTCTGGTGAAAAAGATACCACGGCGGCGCAATACCCGGATGAAGCTTTGGAAGAACGAATAATCAACGAGGAATACAAAATATGGAAGAAGAACACCCCGTTCCTGTACGATCTAGTGATGACGCACGCTTTGGAGTGGCCGAGTCTCACGGTGCAATGGCTCCCGGAGATAACGCGACCAGCCGGCAAGGATTACAGCGTCCATAAACTAATCCTCGGCACCCACACATCGGACGAACAGAACCACGTGGTAATCGCGAGCGTCCAACTCCCCGGCGACGACACCCACTTCGACGCGACCCAGTACGACGCAGAGAAGGGCGAGTTCGGCGGCTTCGGATCGGTGAGCGGGAAGATCGACGTCGAAATAAAGATAAACCACGAAGGGGAGGTGAACCGGGCGCGCTACATGCCGCAGAACCACACGATTATCGCAACCAAGACGCCGACTTCGGACGTTCTCGTGTTCGACTACACAAAGCATCCGAGTAAACCGGACCCCAGCGGGGAATGCAACCCGGATCTCCGACTAAAAGGACATCAGAAAGAAGGTTAGAATACTGAGAACAACAACAAAATAAAAGTCTATCCAGTAGGGTTAAATATTTCCGCATTACCCGTCATCCCCTCCCCATCCCATCCATATGGCAGTATGGTAGTACTGTCTACCAAGGAACTACACTGAATTTCGTTGAGAAACAGCTGAAAAATAGGCGTTCAAAGATTGCAAGAATTATTGTTCGCTGCAGGCCATTTATTCTATTTAATAAATACACAATATTCTGGAACAATTTGTTTATGTATGATTAGCTAGGCAATATAGATATTGTATAGGCATACCGCTGTTGCCTACCAACTCATAAAATAAATAACACGTTCTAGAATATTGTGTATTTATTAAATAGAATAAATGGCCTGCAGTGAACAATAATTCTTGCAATTTTTGAACGCCTATTACTCAGCTGTTTCTCAACGAAATTCAGATATCGTTACATATTTGGAATCCTTGCAACGTAAGCTTTCTATTGATATGAAATTATGAAATTGCTATTGATATTACGACTAAAGTGAAGAATGGCCACGATACAGAGGGTGTGATTTCGCAAAAGACACTTTTTTTAAAACGCTTATAAATAAAATTTAAAGGCGAAATCGAAAATTCCGGCTTCATGGTAACAACCACGGTGAGTTGAACTAGTTGTGTTTCAAATTTCAAGCAATATGATAAAGATTTGTAGAAAAATTTGGGGGGGGGGAGGGGGTCCGTGTCATCAGAAAATGACACTATATTACGGGTCATGGTGTATTATATATATAATGCAGCTGCAATGCAGCATGCCGATAGTAGTAGTAAAAATATCACTACTGCACTAGCAGTATCTAACTATGGCAACCAAAAAATAATAAAATGTTTATCTTTTTCACTTTGTTTTTTTAATAAAACCTCATAAGGCTGTAAGGGCATAATAATTTAATTAAAATATGTATTTCCAGACGCCAGACCGGGTTGGATAACCAGAATTTAAAGGGATCCCAGCGAGGTCTTTGACCAAATGCGTTTACCAAATACTGAGGTCATTGACCCAGTTGTTGTACCCACCGAAGACAGGACCGAAGTTAGGTTTTGAATTATAAAAAAAACCATATAATTTTCCTACTTTTGAAGTGATTGTATTATAACTGACTATACTGTCATTACTATTAAGGTTACGGCCTCTCCTGGAACACTTTAGTCTCCGGGAACCTTCTCAGCGCCTCCGACGACAACACCATCTGTCTGTGGGACATTACGGAGGCCGCGAAGGAGATGAAGACCCTCGACGCGAAGACCATCTTCACGGGCCACGTCGCCGTGGTGGAGGACGTATCATGGCATCTCCTCCACGAGTCGGTGTTCGGCTCCGTGGCGGACGACCAGAAGCTAATGATCTGGGACATCCGGTCCGCCGCGCACAACAAACCCTCCCACGCGGTCGACGCGCACACGGCCGAGGTCAACTGTCTGTCCTTCAACCCCTACTCCGAGTTCATACTGGCCACGGGGTCCGCGGATAAAACCGTCGCGCTGTGGGACCTCCGCAATCTAAAGCTGAAACTCCATTCGTTCGAGAGCCACAAGGACGAGATCTTCCAGGTCCAGTGGTCGCCCCACAACGAGACCATCCTGGCCTCCTCCGGTACCGATCGGAGGCTCCACATCTGGGATCTCAGTAAGATAGGCGATGAGCAGACCACCGAAGACGCCGAGGACGGCCCTCCCGAGCTGCTCTTCGTGCACGGGGGCCACACCGCGAAGATCAGCGACTTCTCGTGGAACCCCAACGAGCCGTGGGTCATCTGTTCCGTCGCCGAGGACAACATCATGCAGGTCTGGCAGATGGCGGAGAATATTTATAATGATGAGGATGTGGATGTGCCAGCAGGGGAGTTGGAAGGGGGCAGTAACTGAGTGGAGGGGGGCTGAAGGGGGCGGTAACTGAGTGGGGGAAGGGCGATAACTCAGTGGAGGGGGGCTGAAGGGGGCGGTAACTGAGTGGAGGGGGGCTGAAGGGGGCGGTAACTGAGTGGAGGGGGGCTGATGGGGGCGGTAACTGAGTGGAGGGGGGCTGAAGGGGGCGGTAACTGAGTGGAGGGGGGCTGAAGGGGGCGCTAACTGAGTGGGGGGGGGGGGGGGGCTGTTACTGGGTGGGATGGGCCGGGGGGGGGGGTCTGTACAGTACATATGAGCGACTTGTGGAACTGTAGCTAAATAGGAAGGCGGAACGCACAGAACGGTAGACGACTTTATCATGCGGCGGTTGTTTGTTGGTTCACTAGGCGACTTCCCCGATTATTTGTAACTGATAATGAATATAAACTCAAACAAACTGAATTCACTAAAACCTTTATTTTTATTATTATCGCTTAAATGAACTGAAACTCATGCAATTTTGTGTAATAAATAACTGGACTATTTCTTATAACTTACATTTATTTTCGTGTTATTATATTACTTTCACTTTAGGCGATCGCCATTGTATATGAATTTATAGCAGTAATGATAATTCTTTATTTCCCCTTGATATTATCGTATACTTCCCCTGTTCCGCCATATAACACAATGGTGGCCCCTTCGCGCAGCACTGCATAAAGTGCTACTTTAAGCACGCAAGTAATGTACAAATATTATTGGATCATTTATAATATAATAATAATAACATTAATTATTAACACGACATAATATTTACAGATTTTGAATTGATATGATTTAGGAGTGAAACAAAATATCGCGATATTATTGAGTTACACATAAATTATGACACATATGAGTATATCCAGTCCAATAAACCAAATAATAGTAGTTATGTAAGCGAGACGAGAATACTTGATTTAAAAACTTGTAAGTTCTATATCATATTGGATCGTCCCCCTGAGAAAGCCACCATTTCTGGCGAAACCTCCGAACTGCTTTATTTATAGACTTCTTAATACTGATTATCTAGGTCTAAAGTACTTTTTATTTTCTGGGAAATTTCTCTAGATAATTTAAGGTAAAGTTTATTTTACGTTAATTTACTTCTTTGGTTTGATTTTTAATATTTTATTTTAAATCCCAAATACCATAGAATATGATATCTTTCGTGATTTAGATACCTCCAGGACATCGATTCGTACCGGTCCTCAACAAAGACAAATACGGCGCGTTGGTATCTTACGTAGACGTAGACGCACTTCCGGAGGCGCCTAGAAGTCTGTCATTAGCGGACGCTGAAGCCGTAGCCATAAAGAAACAGAAAGAGAGATTGAGGAGGGAAGAACAGGCGATAAAGGTGTCACGCAGGAGTGCATCACCAGACCATTAACACGCTAACATCTAATTTTCTCAATGCAGGCATTAATTAATTAATTATTTTACACAGCTAACCAATAAACCACTCATATATCTAACAACCACGTAAACCCAATTATTTATCTAACCCAGGCACCCCTCACAACTAACCATGTATGCTTCGATGTACCTCACTCTGATTCACCAGTTTTGCTTGAGCAGATGAAACGCTACGCACGAAGACTAACCTACGTACGTTGTCTCACCAAATAATATATTTTATAGATTGACATAACGGTATTTTAATTTAAATGTATTTTTCTTTACTAACTATCTGATGGGGCGCTGTACTGTACACTCGCTTATAAATAATTTAGTTTGTAACAATAAAATTCAATATATATTTTTATCACTTAACTCCGTTAGTGTATATACATGGAATTGTTATGTAACTGTTCGTTGTCATACAATTATTTATAGCATGTGACCAATATGCTAGAAGAGTTTTCATTTAAGCAAATCTGCAAAATATTTAATATTCTGTTTGGTACAGAGTTATCTATCTATCCTCTCAGGTTTGCCACTGGCTAAGACCTAAAAGAATGCCCTTTTTATTGAATTATTTGCTCAACAAGGAAATCCCTTGAAGAGACTAAGTAAAAAATAACTGGAAGACTATTAATCTCCGGTGAGATCGGAAAAATCGTTTCACTGTCAGTAAAATAATCTCACTGAATGCTTAAATCCCAAAATGCTTAAAATATTTATCATTCAATTAGGAATCACTCAACTTGGCATGCAAACAGACACGTCAGATATGTCTCAACAATTCTGTTCCATTTTCACAACTGTTTTTTTTAATCGGTAATATTTTTGGACTGTTACAGAAAAAATACTTGCATATATTTAAATACACGAAGTGGGGCCTTCGCGCAGCACGTGACTTAAATTTAATTTAAGTACTAATTCGAAAGTATTACTGTATTAGCAAATTTTAAGCAGATTTCGCCTAATCACTTTTTACCTCTTTCATTTCTATTCAGACATTTCTGACTCTAGCGGTATAGTGAGAACTGAAGATGGATTAGGGTCTCCAGCCCCACAAAGACACAGCCTATGGATGAATAGTACATACGTACATCGGCCAAGTTTCATCTTGAATAACGGATAACGAAATGAGAGACGGATCTCACTTTCAGAAATTTCGTCGTATAGCGGCAGACCGATTAAAGCAAAGAAATGGGAGGGCATTTAATGTTTAGACATGTGGCCCTCTAGCGGGAGACCATTGCACTGATGGTGTCTGAAAGTCTCTCAAAAATCTCAACTTTAGCTCATATTGATACCTAGAAATTTTCAACTTGGCAGCTTTAAATCCGACAAAGTTATTAGCATGTCAAAATCGTAACGACGACAACGATTTCACTTTCAGACCTTTGGCCCTCTAACGGCAGACTGGAGAACTGCAGATGGATTCGCCTCCTTTGAAAGTCACAGCTAATGGTCTAATACATATCTGCCAAGTTTCAGCTTAAACGGATTAAAAGCAAAGAAATGGGAGGGCATTTAATGTTTAGATATGTGGCCCTCTAGCGGGAGACCATTGCACTGATGGTGTCTGAAAGTCTCTCAAAAATCTCAACTTTTGCTCATATTGATACCTACAAATTTTCAACTTGGCAGCTTTAAATCCGACAAAGTTATTAGCATGTCAAAATCGTAACGACGACGACGACGACGACGACGACAACGACGACGACGACAACTATTTGCATAAATTGACCCACCCCCTAACAGTGTCAATTCGCTAAGGCTCCGCCAACTTCGTGGCTCGCCCCACAATACTTTTACCCTATACCTTTTTTTCATTCTTATGGAAAGTTTAAAATGTCTCACTCGATAATGGCAACCGGTACTTTAGATGGTAAGGTTAGCTTTTAATAGTACAGTAGAACCTTACCTACATAGATATATAATCCAGTTTTGAAACGTAACTGAAAAATTTATACTTTTCCCACAAAATCACTGAATAATTTTTAATTAATTATCACCTACTAACTGTATCGCTGATGTTATTTTCAGGCCGAAGTAAAAGAAAGGAGAGACATGTTACGACATGATCACTCTCGGATATTAAATGAAATTGATGTGAAATACAAGGACTTGGAGAAACACAGGACAAGTAAGTTAAATATCATTAATTTTATCACACTCGTCTATAACAAAAGATGATAATTTTATGATAAACGTATGAATTAAATAATTTCTTGAGATAAAGTAAAGAATTGTGAATAGAATAATTGTGTTTGATGTAGAAACGTTAATTATTCTTTCACATCAATCCGAGCAGCTAGCTACATTCTAGCAATATCAAACTAGAACGCCATTAAGAAGACTTTAAACAAACCTGTCTCAAATAAAATAAAGAGCACTAATTATTTAACTAATACTTTCTCAGTTAACCTACTGTAATAAAAAACATCGTAAGCAACCAATATAATGTACGTACAGTAGGCTACGCACACGACAAGACACCTATGAAAATTGTTGAAGTTGAGTCTACCCCCAACTACCAATGTTGGTACCTGGCTGGCACCCTGGTTCAGTTTTCTGGTTTTGTTAGTTTAATCGACAGCTGTTGTAAACGTCCCAGATATTCAAGCTTTTACATTACAATAATTGCGCTAAGCTGGGGTTGATGACAGTCTAACATCATCCACGAGCTAAAGAAGCCATCCCTAGAGCTTATGCCCTTACGATCAGACATTTCTTGAGTGATGTCTAGGTTCAGTGACATAATTTTGTCTTCATGGAGTTAACAAAAAGACCCACACTAGAAGCAACCTGCCCCAATGAGCAGAGGAACCCTTGGGCTCCCTCTAGTGACTCTGACAGTACCCCTAAGTCATCACCAAAGTCTAGATCAGTCAGGTACTTTGCTGGATTTCCTCTACTTTTTGTGCCAGTAGGGGGGGTATTACCATCACCCCCATCTTTATTAAGATGGTCTACTGTAAGGACATGCGTAAAACATAGTCAACCACAACTACGAATGTGGATGGTGCAAGTGTATCACCCTGAAGGACTCCCCCATGAGACTTCGAATGGATCTGTGTCACCATCAGCAGTAGACACAAATGTGATGCAACCATCCGTACAGTGGTGACCTGATAACTGCAATAATTTCCCTCCCATTTGCTGCCAGTATGCTTAACATACGTGGCCGGGAGACTGAGTAAAAGGCTTTAAAGTCAACCAATATACTGTAATAGAGATAGATAAGATAATATATATAGGCCTATTCCACTCTGCACGATTGGTCTTGATGCTCCTAGCTGCAGTCTAGATTTCAGCAAAGGAGAGGTCACCAATCAGACTCAGATACACGATGTATCTGCGTATATGTATATGAAGCTATCAAGCAAAAACCCTGCCATTGTTTAGAAACTTCTCAAAGTGGGCCTTCCAACCTTTGAGGCGTTCAGCTGGAGATTCAGCCTTAAACTTGGTGGTTGGTTGGCTTTTCTCCCCAGTGGTAAATAATTTAATAATAATTGATAAATAGTTGCCTTTACAAGGGATAGGAGTATCGCCCACCCTACCCTCGGGAAGCAGCTATCGATAGAGGAGACTTCGGGTCGCCTCCGGCCTCTGTCGACAGTTTGCTTTGCCTTTACAGTAATTCCCCAATACATGCAGGTGGTTTGAAGCCATTTGGTGGTTTATACATATCAATAAACATACATACACATACTTTTGCCCAGGGCCGTATTTATGGGGGGGGGGGGGGGGGGGAGGGGTCGAGGCTCCAGGCCCCCCACCACAGGGCGCCCCCCACCACAGGGGGCCCCCCACCACAGGGGGGCCCCCCACCACAGGGAGCCCCCCACCACAGGGGGCCCCCCACCACAGGGGGCCCCCCGCCACAGGGGGGCCCCCCACCACAGGGAGCCCCCCACCACAGGGGGCTCCCCACCACAGGGGGCCCCCCCACCACAGGGGCCCCCCACCACAGGGGGCCCCCACCACAGGAGGCCCCCCACTACAGGGCGCCCCCCACCACAGGGGGCCCCCCACCACAGGGAGCCCCCCACCACAGGGGGCCCCCCACCACACGGGGCCCCCCACCACAGGGGGGCCCCCCACCACAGGGAGCCCCCCACCACAGGGGGCCCCCCACCACAGGGGGCTCCCCACCACAGGGGGCCCCCCCACCACAGGGGCCCCCCACCACAGGGGGCCCCCACCACAGGAGGCCCCCCACTACAGGGCGCCCCCCACCACAGGGGGCCCCCCACCACAGGGAGCCCCCCACCACAGGGGGCCCCCCACCACAGGGAGCCCCCCACCACAGGGGGCCCCCCACCACAGGGGGCCCCCCACCACGATCCCACAATTATAGGGATCGATCGAACTATCGGCGAGCTGAACCGGAATCGAACTGAAACCGAACAGGCAATTTTGAATTTTGCCACTTATTTTTCCCAATATATATGAAAAACAAAAAGTTAAAAACAGTAAACTTATGTACCTTATGAAATTATATTTTCTTCACTTTCGATTCTTCAATTCTTCAATTTTTTGATTATTTGTTTTTATACTGATATAAACAGGAACATGCTTCAAATGTCTAATTTCCACGTGTAATATATATGGATGTGAGTTTTCCTAAAATATGTTTTTCAAGGACATTTCCGGAAAAGTATATTTCATCCGGAGTTACGACCACAAGAGACAAGACAACGAACCACCTAAACGCATCTAAGCAGGAATCCCTTGTGGGGCGAGCAACGAAAGTAAGCGAGCTTAGCATACAGGTACCACTAACTCAATCGGTGTGTCTGTTGTTCTGTTGTGTTCAATTTTAGCCGTTAATAACTCAGCCAAACATCAATGAAATCTATCCAAACTTGGTACACTTGTTGTTTGGCAAAAGTTTAGAAATTTTCCAAGTTTAATTTATGTGTGGCCTTCGAGAAGCTAAGATAATAGCAGTTAATTAATTAAATTAAAATAAAATTAATTAAGTTGGTTAAGGTAAAAACAGCATTTTCAAGCCTGTCTTTTAATGGAAATTAATTATTTTAGAGCATAATATATAAATAATTATACTTAAAAGTTATACAGCTGTAATCCACATACCCCATTCCATTATAGTGTTTAATTAGTTCAAGTGATTTGCTTTAAGAAATGTGGTTTTAATTGATCTAAACGTAATTAAGTATCAAAATGCCCTCGCAGCTCTATACCTCCCCCATTCCTTGGCATACTAGCTGTCCATTGCCTACTACTTGGCAACGGGTAATTACATCTATATAGGACATAAAGGCAGGGCACTAGTGTAACTAATAAGCCAGCTTTCTATATCCTGCCTTTCAGTTATCCTCTGTGCTCCTTTAGGTTGGGGTGGTGCATATTAATAAGAGGGCGGTTGAAGCGAGGGGGGAACTTTTCTCTCTTCTTTGATTTATTCTTATTGGCGGTTTGGTTAAATTTCTTAAATACCGATTTTGGGATAGAATTGCTCAATATAAATCTGTATCTGATAACTGAGCCTCGTCCTGCGCGAAGGCCCCACGAACGTGTTTACCCTAATTTGTGTTTTACTATATGTTTTCAGAATGTGCTAAATATATAATTAATAAAATAGGAAATTTCCGGAAAATGTATAGAAAGTTTCTGAAAAAATGTATATGAAATTTCCGGAAATTTCCAAACATTTCCTGACTCATATCCGGTAAAAGCTGTAACCGGTCATAAACCGGTAAAATTCATGGTTTTCAAGTCAAGTTTCAATTTTACATTATTTATTGATTTCTAATTTTTAATTTGCACCTCCTCCCTCTACATAGGAATTGGGGGCCCCAAAAAGTCGGGGGGCCCCTAGGCTATAGCCTAGCTAGCCTAGGCCTTAATCCAGCCCGGAGTGAGTATAGTATAGTCTGTGAGAAGTGCTCGGCGCCGATGTGCAAACCCCATTCAGTTGAGCCCAGGCCCCCCACCACTGACCCGGCCCCCGGCCACCCACCACTGACCCGGCCCCAGGCCCCCCACCACTGTCCCGTCCCCAGGCCCCCCACCACTGACCCGGCCCCAGGCCCCCCACCACTGACCCGGCCCCAGGCCCCCCACCACTGACCCGGCCCCAGGCCCCCCACCACTGACCTGGCCCCAGGCCCCCCACCACTGACCCGGCCCTAGGCCCCCCACCACTGACCCGGCCCCAGGCCCCCCACCACTGACCCGGCCCCAGGCCCCCCACCACTGACCCGGCCCCAGGCCCCCCACCACTGACCCGGCCCCAGGCCCCCCACCACTGACCCGGCCCCAGGCCCCCCACCACTGACCCGGCCCTAGGCCCCCCACCACTGACCCGGCCTCAGGCCCCCCACCACTGACCCAGCCCCAGGCCCCCCACCACTGACCCGGCCCCAGGACCCCCACCACTGACCCGGCCCCAGGCCCCCCACCACTGACCCGGCCCCAGGCCCCCCACCACTGACCCGGCCCCAGGCCACCCACCACTGTAAATCCGGCCCCAGGCCCCCCACCACTGACCCGGCCCCAGGCCCCCCACCACTGACCCGGCCCCAGGCCCCCCACCACTGACCCGGCCCCAGGCCCCCCACCACTGACCCGGCCCTAGGCCCCCCACCACTGACCCGGCCCCATGCCCCCCACCACTGACCCGGCCCCAGGCCCCCCCACCACTGACCCGGCCCCAGGCCCCCCACCACTGACCCGGCCCCAGGCCCCCCACCACTGACCCGTCCCCAGGCCCCCCACCACTGACCCGGCCCCAGGCCCCCCACCACTGACCCGGCCCTAGGCCCCCCACCACTGACCCGGCCCCCCACCACTGACCCGGCCCCCCACCACTGACCCGGCCCCAGGACCCCCACCACTGACCCGGCCCCAGGCCCCCCACCACTGACCCGGGGACCCGGCCCCAGGCCCCCCACCACTGACCCGGCCCCAGGCCACCCACCACTGTAAATCCGGCCCTGCTTTTGCCAGCCTCAGCTTTAGACAAAATCTACCCAGTCAGTCTAAAGACAGGATCGTTATAAGGAATTACTTGTCAATACCGATTGTATTTTTTTAGAAATATTATCCAGACTTGACGCTGTTATTGAGGCTGAAACGAAAGCAGCTGAGATATCGGCGAGGGCTAAACGAGATGCTGAAGAACAAGATAAGTCAAGGAGAGAGAGGGAAGTTCGAGAAAATGCGATACAACAAGAACAGAAAAACCGAAGAATGCTGGATGAGGTAGGTCTATTCTGTAATACTTCCAGCATTCGTGGCAAATACTCGGTTATATTCGCAGGACGAAGCAAGGAAGGTTTATCATACAGAATCCACTACGCTAATGCCTAATCGCCCCTTAGCGGGGGTCTGGAGAACTGTAGACCATCTGTCCCAAATTCTTAATCAGACTTTGATAGACTACGTGTAGTACTAACTGTAGTTGACATTGTACAAAAACGTCGGGGTTTGTCTAGTGTTGTCTCCAGCGGTGATGTTTAGTGCTGCCCTTAATAGTCTTATATGTAACCACCCCGTATAGTACTACAGTACTCTGTGGCTCGATTACATAAATTATTGCAGATCAAATCGTCCGTTGATGCACTGAGGATGTCCCCATGGTCGGATTATTGGGCCCAGATGTACAGTCCGCGTCACGGATATAATAATGTTTATGGGTATTGCGATATGTTGAATACAATGAGAAGCGCTGACTTAGAGTCCAAAAGAGAAGGTAGGGGCCCTAAATAGAAGATTACAGCTGGAATTTAAACACATCGCACTTTAATCTTATAATGTGATATATTATTATAGGAATTGAAGTAGGCTTAAATTTACTATAGGTATTATTCTACAAAGTACAGTGGGACTATAAATTCCAGAACCACTAATTAATTGCGGAAATTCTTTATTTATACAGCCGTAAAAGAAATGGAGACCAAACTAATTGAACTGGAGGCCGAAAATAAATCGCTAGAAAGAGAAGTTGGACGTCTGGAACGATCACGTGACTACACATCGTACTGGAATTATATGTCGCCGTACTTCCGATACCAGTATCCATGGAGATGGCCGTATTAAACAATTAATTATCCCCTAATATTTAATAAATATTATTGTAATTCATATCATGTTCCTTTATTAATTAGCTGGTGTAAAATGCCTCAGATCTACACTGTATAGGCAATCCACAGAAATATTTACTTTTATAAATCAATAGTGGTACTCGATTATAATACTGTAGTGGTCGAGTAGACACTATAACTTAAGAAAATAATACAGCTTGACGCTGTTACAGACATTTTCTACTGAGTCTGGCTACTCAGTCAATTTGGTCAATTTTGATACCGATACCAGTACATGCATTCATTTGGTCAGGTGTTTCCTGTTACAGACATTTTCTACTGAGTCTGACTACTAAGTCAATTTGGTCAATTTTGATACCGATACCAGTACATGCATTCATTTGGTCAGGTGTTTCCTGTTACAGACATTTTCTACTGAGTCTGGCTACTCAGTCAATTTGGTCAATTTTGATACCGATACCAGTACATGCATTCATTTGGTCAGGTGTTTCCTGTTACAGACATTTTCTACTGAGTCTGGCTACTCAGTCAATTTGGTCAATTTTGATACCGATACCAGTACATGCATTCATTTGGTCAGGTGTTTCCTGTTACAGACATTTTCTACTGAGACTGACTACTAAGTCAATTTGGTCAATTTTGATAGC
>JAUCBJ010002615.1:0-79078 GCA_032718475.1 Nemertoderma westbladi | reverse complement strand
ATACCTGAGTGTTTAAAGCTCATCTATCCCATCATAGTAGACATGTACCGAACAACAAGAGTCCCACAAGAAATGAAAACAAATAAGTTGGTGCCAGTTCCCAAGAAGCACTACTACTAAACAACTTATTAACCCGGAATGACGCCACCCTTAGAGACATAGGTAAGTTTGCTGCTAGGCAGGGATTGCCGGCACAACAACCCCAGAAGTTTATGGGCACCTACAAACATTGGAGGACGTTTAAAACCTATGTCGACGAACAACTGACCAACAGCACTTTTACTCCCAACGAGAAATTAAACTATCTACTACAGATGCTCCATCGCGAATCGAGAGCCATTACTGATAATTTCGTCAGCAATGAAAGAGCGTTTGAACTAGCTATGAAATCACTTAGCGACATCTACGGGAATAAAACCAAGATGGCACAGTCGATAGTGGAAGATTTCGGTAAGGGCGGAAAGATTACGACGCCGTTGGAGCTGTTGAACTTAGCGAACGCCATCTCGAACGCATTAGACATCTTAAGGACGGTAAATCTGCCTCATCATGGTGATCACGCCGAAGTTTTAAAGAGCATAATAAGACGTTTGAACATGCGTTACCGACAGAAATGGCGAAAACTGGAAAATAAACTGGAGGGTCAAGACAAAGTGTTGACGCTTCAACATATCCATGATATGATAGCTAACTACTACTACTAGGATAGGCATGCTGCATTGCAGCTGTATTTTTCTGGGCATTCGATTTCAGTTGTGTATTTTGATTACTAAAGGTTAGAGGTAGAGGTTTCCTAAGAGTTTTCCTCTATCGATTCTTGTAGCTTTTGTTCAAAAATGTATGCACCGCTCAGAGATATAATCTCACGGCATAAACTAAATGTTCTGTGAAATTCCACAGCATAACCTAAACGTGCTGTGAAATTTCACGGCATAAACTATACCTGCCGCGAAATTTCACGGCATAAACTAAACGTGCCGCGAAATTTCACGGCAAAACTAAACATGCCGCGAATTGAGGTTATTTCTTTATTAACTGTGTCCGTTGTGGGCCACCGTAATAAAGAATGGATATATATGGATATATATATGGATATTGAAATAATATTAAATCAATGTACACTCTTAAAGCTGCAGCGAAAAAATGTAGCTAATTTCCTAGGTTACATATAAAATAATAATATTATTTTTAAGAACATTAATTTTACTACTTTGCAGAAATTAAATTAAAAAATATTCAGACAAATATATTGTGGAATAAACTATTTCAGATATAAGCCTACAACAGCCATGCCATGGATGCATTCATGTTATTATATCTTTTGTCATTTACCTGAGATAGCAATACAACATTTATAGCGGCACAGGCACAGACACACGCAACATTTATAGTATACAGATTCAATAGGAATTGGGACTAGAAAGCCAGCAAGCTGGCTGGAAAGAGCCCGGGTGAAGAATCCTACAGTATTACAAGACTATTACAAAAAAAACCTTGTCGGTCAGCAGTAAGTAAACTAAACAATTGTCTAAACTATAAGGCGTGGGGCTAGCTGACTTTGTGGCTCGTCCCACAAAATAAAAAATGAAACTTTGCTATGACAACACACCCGGTTCTTTTAAATTTGCGTGATTTGAGTTTTATGCTCGCACCACTATTTGTAAGAAATGTTAAAATTTATCTTACAGTATGTCAATGTAGTAATGGTATTAAAATATAATTAAATTAATTTACACTATTAATGCTTCAGCTAAAAAATGATGCTAATCCTATGTAATAATAAAAATAAGAATATTATTTTTAAGAACTTTCTACATATATCCTATACAAAATAATCAGCCCAATGATTCGTGGAATAATAATATAATCCTACTGCAGTGGTATATTTTATTTGTTTATTGACAACTCAACTATTTTCTGTCTATCCCTGAGAGCTGATAAAGGATGTGTAGACTCAGCCAGCAGCAGGAGGGGTGTAGTCAAGAAATTCTGCATTGATGGAATTCTATCTCAGGCAGCCCTGCACTCAACCATTCCTACACAGCTAGCTGCTGCAGCAGCTCAGGGAAGAGTTGTTACTTTACCATTGCTTTTAATTTCGCGACAAAATAATTTCAAAAAACGAAATATATCGAATACCACACATAGAATCGATCTGATATTTTGTAACGCGATTATGAACCACCAAAGCAATTTACTTTTAAAATTTCAACAAAATCGCCGGGCAGGAAGTGCCTGAACCTTGATAATTATCAGTCAGTCAGTGTTATATATCCTGAGATTTTTACAGTAAGTATCCCGCAGATTTTTACAGTAAGTATCCCGCCTGTCGAGGGGGCTCCTAAATACAGGCAGGATGGTAGACTTTAAAGAACGCTGTCTGGGCTGGAATAGCAACACTGCTGCCTATTACAATTCCCCTCTGGTTAAGCTACAGTAAAAAATCCCAGCAGCTAGCAGCTCTACACCCCCGCAGAGACTATATTAAATGGGCAGGATTTAAATTTGTACTCAATAATTGTGAAGTTTTATTTACGTTTAGATCAATTAAATACACATTTATTAAAGAAAATCACGTGAACTAAATAAAAACAGCAATGTAATGGGGTATGGGGATTACAGCTATATACAGTAACTTTTAAGTATAATTATTTAAATCTTATACATACTAAAAATAATTAATTTCCTTTAAAAGGCAGGTTGAAAATGGTGTTTTTACCGCAATCAACTGAATTAACTGCTATTATCTTAGCTTCTCGAAGGCCACACGGAAATTCAACTTGGAAAATTTCTAAACTTTTTGCCAAACAACATGTGTACCAAGTTTGGATATATTTCATCGAGGATTGGCTTTAAAATTGAACACTGCAAAAAA
This sequence comes from Nemertoderma westbladi, assembly GCA_032718475.1. Classification (NCBI taxonomy): domain Eukaryota; kingdom Metazoa; phylum Xenacoelomorpha; order Nemertodermatida; family Nemertodermatidae; genus Nemertoderma; species Nemertoderma westbladi. The sequence continues at coordinate 76,203 of JAUCBJ010002615.1, read as the reverse complement.
AAGCGACAGAACGACAGGTTGATTAATGGTACCCCTACGCTAAGGCTCACTCACTTCGTGGCTCGCCCCACAGTAGTGTGGGAGCCATGGTCCATATATTACTGATCCTGGGGGTAGTGGCAGCCCTGGGCCACGAGGGGGTATTTTATTTTTTTTACTATTAGTTTTTTTAATGGCAGCCATGGTCCAATACTATTATACTGATTCTGGGAGCAGTGGCAGCCCTGGGCCACGAGGAGGGTATTTTATTTTTTTTTACTATTTGTTTTTTTAATGGCAGCCATGGGCCAACTGTTATCTGATTATGGGGTGATGGCAGCCCTGGGCCACGTGGGGTATTTTTTTTTCTTTAGCAGTATTTATATTTTATGGAAATTTTTTCGTGAGTATTTTTTTACCTTTTTTTTTCAAGCTATTTTTTACTGAGATTTTTTTTAAGATATTTTATTTTACTTATTTTTTTTTAAGATTTTATTTTAATTATTTTTTTTCAAGATATTTTTTCCACTTATTTATTATTTAAATATTTTATCAAGAGTTTTATAGTGGCAGCCATGGGCCACCATAGGACTACTAGGCCTATACTACGTACTAGGCCTATGTAGTATATAGTAGTCCTTGGCCTATTGCATTGATGCATACTGCAGTACTGACATATAATTATAAGTAGGCCTACCGGTACAGAAGTAAATTGCAGAATTGATCAGCTAGCACCACAAACTATTAGCCTAATTCAGTAATTGCCATATTGCTTCTGTCTGACTTTAAGAGGCCTACCTCGCTACCGGTAGTACGGTACTGTCAGACTGTACAGCTGTAGTACCGGTACCTAAAGAAATGGCAACGGTTGATGAATTGAAAGAGGTGCTTAAGGAAACGCTAGAACGACGGGGAGTATTATCTGAAGTAAAAGCTAAAATACGGAGTGAGGTCAGTCTGTCATCCACGGCACGGTTGACTACTTTCTGACTTTACCTGTTTACTGCCTGACTGCTTTACCCTACTCCTGCCTGCTGTCCTGTCATGCCTGTACTCAGATTACTGGATTTACAGCTGTACAGTATAACCGTCTGACCGTGCATGCATACTCACTCTAAACTAAGTGCAGAAGTGTTTTAGGTTTTAGCACCTATTAGCCTATACGTGCTTTTAAAAATTTAGTAAAAATAATTATTTATTACATGGGAAAAAAGTAGAACTTTTTTTTCATTAGGCCTATTCTCGAGGCATTTTATTTACCGAGCGTCAGCGAGGTTAATACTGTAATAAAGGGTCGAAAGAATATTGAAAACAAAAAATGTTTTAGGCCCCTACGTTTTTTTTCCCATGTAATACTGTAATAGGCCTACGTAATTTTATTCTTAAATTGGTAGGCTGCCTGGCAGCCTGGTGCCTGGCCAGCTGGCTTCAAACCACCACTGAACCGCGCATAACTGCATAACGCTGTAACGTCTGCGCACAATTTTTCACCCGCGCAATATTGGACAATACAGTCTGGGAAATTAGCCCAATAGGGAAACTTATTTATTTCCCTATAGGGAAGTTTTTATTTCCCTATAGGGAAGTTTTTATTTCCCTATAGGGAAATCAAAGTTTTCCCTATAGGGAAATTATACAATATCTTGGTTTCTATTTAATTTCCTTCAGTCCTTGATTTTTATTTATTTTAGACTTTATATTTCCTGTTTTACTGTTAATAATAATGAATAATATTAAGGGCTATGATTCAAAATAAATCGGCTAATATTATTGAATATGAAACTATCGCATTTGACTGTTTGAAGTACCGTCGTATGGGGTGAAGGTGAAGTGAAACAAAATCGTTGGTTTTTTGAAATTTTCTCAAATACATAATACTCCATACAGTCATATGGCTGATTTTGAGATGTTCAGCCATCACAGCAGGGCACATTACTTATATGTTATTTCTATAGAAAAAGACAGCAAAAATATGCTGTGGGTGAAAGGCAGCAAGTTTGGCAATAATTATACATATTTTCCACTTACTACAGGTTATGGGGTGGAGTAGAACAAAAATAAAAATTAAAAAACTCAAATTCAAAAAAAATTACAAAAAAATGTCTAAACTTAACTTCAATATTTCATACTACTGGCCAACAGGCCCTGTTTAATGTTTATAGTAAACACTAGGCTAACTATTGACACTGTTAAAATGATAACCTATGGGGCCAACTGGTTGTAAACTAAACATGTATATTGCATATGGGACATTATTGCATAGCTGCATAGAGTAAATGACATTGCAAAATTTAATTGCAAAAGTAAAGGTAACAAAAGTAAAAGCATATAAATAGCATTAATAAATATATATAGAACTCCTGCTCTATCTCCTGATATGTTTTCCTAGCCAACTTGGCTTGAGAACAGCCCTCTCAACATTTTGATCATGGTAATTATGAAAAGTCTTGTACCAGCACCAGGCATGTGCTTGTAAAATCTGACCATGCTTGGATGGAATAGGCTACAATTCAAAGATATATACCAGATACCTGCAGTTTATGAGTCATGTTGTTTATACAAGGTCCAAATTATCAAATATAGCAAAATTAGAAGCCCATTCTAGTCCTGAACCAAAGCATACCTGTGTGGCAAACCAAGGCATTCATGCTACCGGTACATGAGAATAAATACAGTAAACACACCAAGGGATAATTGACAATCATGGTAATTATTAAAACGACAAGGAGTTTCATCGCCCAACGAACACTTCAATATAATCTATAACAGTGGATTAATTTCTCCCCTTTGGGGCATCATCAGCACAAAAACACACTACTGCACTACAGGTAGGCCTACCAAACAAAAAACAATAACACATTTGAACTAGACTGCCGATCACTCACAAACTAACGATGTATATCTACGGTACAAATAACATTCGCCCTACGGTTGTGATGTGGTTGGAAAAGCCGTGCAGCCACCAGCCACGGTCCGCAGAGCTGACAAAATAGACAACTGCACTCTTAATTATAGAAACAAATACAAAACTAATCAATCAATACAGCACCGAGACGTGATTAGGCAGGGCTGTGCGCTACTATCTACAGTACAAATGGCACAGAGCAGTATCAATGGCAGAGAGCCTTACGTACGCGAGATCACAACTACAGTACGAAATTCCTGACGTATGTGAAATATCCGTACAAAAGCGTGTAGCGTAAAAAGGCACAGGCAAATGAAACTAAGACTAAATCTACAATACTAATCAATCAATACAGCACCGCGACGTGGTTAGACAGGGCCGTGCGCTACTGTCTACAGTACAAAATACTAATCAATCAAATCAGCACCGAGACGTGATTAGGGCCGTGCGCTGCTATCTACAGTACAAGTGGCACAGAGAAGTATTAATAGCAGTGACCCTTGCCTACTCAAGCTCACAACTACAGTACGAAATTCATACGGATGTGAAATATCCGTACAAAATCATAATATCATAAAAATCAATACGAGACTTGATTAGGCAGGGCCGTGTGCTACTATTTACAGTACAAATGGCACAAAGCAGTATTAATGGCAGAAAACATGCCCAAACACAAAACTACATTAAAAAATATACCACGGTCAAACTGAAAGTAAACCAGAGGGCAATTGCGCCAAGCCACACCATAAGTTTCACCGTAAGACCCAACCGCGTTAAACCACCGAACCATTCTGTTCCATGGAGGCCTAAACTTGAAAATATAGTTCGCCTCGGCATGGATCCGGTCCTCGTCCGACCTGAAGCTCCTAACCCCCGAGACCCTGAGACACCCTAACCCGCACTGGGCAAAATGATCCAACAGCACATACTCCCCCGTGTTCTTTTGATCAGGATGCACTTCCTTCACGTACCTACCTATGGCTGATTGGTGACCCGTCATCCTATCCCTAATGGTTTGCTCCGTCTGGCACAAGTAATACCGGGTGATTGGTGCAGGTCAACAGATAAAGTACACTGTGGGACACACACGTGAAAAAACCGTTGATCATTTCACCCCATGGGGTCCGGGCCATGTCGTACATGGCGTTGCAGGTTTTACACCCCGCCCGGGACCCGCATCGTCTATTTCCCCTCCCCTTAGCCGGCGGCTGCTTCTGAACCAACATATTACCCAAACTCCGACCCGTGTAAAGATTGCACGCAATTCCCATCCCACTCTCTCCAAACACCCGCCGATACCGCCGGGGGACCAGCTTGACGACCTTCGCAAACCTACCGTCTACCCCGAAGTAGATCCTGTCCTTCTCCGACTTGGTGCCACCCCCCGGTTTGACACCGGGCGAGTCCCATAACCGTTCCGGGTCCCAACCCGACCTTCCGTACCATCCCTTCTGACTTACCATCCCTTCCGGACCTCATTCAAAAACCCATCACTATACCCGGACACCCAGCAATCCGTTAAATAACGGTCCCTCGCACTCTCGAACTCCCCGGTTGTCCTTGTCAACCTCGCGAATTGTATCAGCTGGCCCCTCACCACACCCTGCATAACCCTCCGATCATGCAAACTGGATCTGGGAATGGGCAACCTCTTAGTAAGCGGTTTGAAATAAACCAAACTCACTATTCCCCGACCCGGCTTCAACACCAACTCCAGGTCCAGAAACACTGAACTGGTGTTCAAGAATTCGAAGGTGAAACAGATCCCCCCTTACCATATACGGCCTCGCACGCTGCCCCGTAACGCTCGATGATCGCCTCCTTTACAGAGTCCTCCAACTCCCCATCCCAAATAGCCTCACCATCATCCACAAACGTTTTGAAATAAATGGCGCTGAACCTAGCAACCAACCCCACGTGGGTGTGGATACGATCCATCACTAGGACTGCCAAAACCTTCCCCGAGGGGCCTCCCATCCCTAAACCCTTTATCAAGACATAAAAAGCACCTTCAAAACCAAAATATGCACGAGTCAGCACAAATTTTAATATAAGCATAACCTGCCCCAAGGTAAACCCAGAGTCCTCCAAATTCTCCTCGATCACCGCCTCAATCGCGGAAATGGCAACATCGTGGTCCATGGAGGGGTACATATCCATGACGTCCAAGGACATGACGTCGCCGTGGACAACGGGCAGCGAATCCTGCACGTAATGGGACATCCTCAGCATTAGAGGCTGAAGGACCGAGTTTAGCCACTTCCCGGCCCTCTCCGCTAGGGTGCCTCTCAACAATACGATAGCTCTCACCTTTGGGAACATCCAGCCCCCTCCCCAGTTATCCACTCGGAAACCGGTTTGTGATCTTTAACTAACGGGAACACATAACCCTGAGTTGGGTTCTTCGGAACCAGGTATGAACTCAACTCTTTATCCTCTAACGCCATCTTCTGTACCGTCAGATATAGTTCATCTCGATATTTCGAAGTCGGATCACCTTCCAACTTCTCGAACATCTCACGATCGCCAACATTTCTCCTCATCTCTAAATCCAGCAGCTCCCTGTCTACAACAACTACGTTGCCCGTCTTGTCTCCCCTAACGACAGTAAGGGAAAATACCCCGAATCGGGGTATAGCTCTGTACACCGAATCGGTGTCATAGTGGAAAATAGTGACACCGATTCGAGATTTTCAGTAGAAAGCTATACCCCGAATCGGTGCTCTACTAGAAAATCTTCAGGCAGCGGAAAAATTAGGTATACCCCAAATCGGGGTATAGGAGTTATTTACACCCCTCCCGAAAAATGATGTTTCATTCATGCCAGACTGGAATTCATAGTGCGAAAATTACATTTTGTGCAGTACAATACTGTTTCATACAGTCATAATATAAATGTGGTAACTATATCGATAGATATAGGGCCTACTACTGAAGTACGGGCAGACGGCAGGACGGGAGGTACTGTATATTACTATATTGTACATTTACATTATTATTATTGCAGTGTTATTCGTCTATCAACTAATTTATAAATATGGATATGATAACAAAAAGTATGATTTTTAATCAACACGGAGTAGGTTACAGTAGCTGCTTTTTTTTTAACCAAAACAATAAATGAACCTACACTTCAAAATTGAGGGAAAATAGTAAGTTGTAGTTACAGTGGTGGTGCTTTTAACTAATACAATAAACGAAGCTAATCGTAATTAACTGACAAGAGCTGGTTAAAGTTGCAGTGCTTATTCTAACCAAAACAATAAAGGAAACTAGATTGAAGGAAAAAAGCTGAAGTAAAATACAGTACATTTTCTTCAGCCGTTAGGCCAGGGATTGCGCACATATGTCAGACGACTTATTTCCATTGCGGACCCCCAGAGCTATACTCCCCAGAGGAATTTCCAGTACTCATTTAGCTACCATTTAATAACGCAAGGCAGAGATGCGCCCTGGTTAGACTCTTCAATAGAATCTTCTTAGATTCTTCTGGCAAGCACTTATAATATCCTTGCCCGTTCTGGCAAGCACGTATAATAACCTTGCCCGTTCTGGCAAGCATGTATAATAACCTTGCCCGTTCTGGCAAGCACGTATAATAACCTTGCCCGTTCTGGCAAGCACGTATACTGCTACTACTAGGATCGGCATGCTGCATTGCAGCTGCACTTTTAAGAATGCTGTGCCGGCTTATCGACAAAATTGCACCGCCACAACTCCCTATCACCCATGACATTAGCTAGATCATCCGCATCTTCAAGGCCAGTGTCCTTTAAGATGCGTCTCAAGAAAGTCATGGGCTGTCGACCATGCTTATTCAATCCATGAGGCTGCCAAAGTACAAGATTATGCACTGGCTGGTCCTCACGACGAAAGCAATGTCCTGCAAAGCGGAGGCGATTTTGTTCTAGTGTCAAGCTTGGGGGAACCAATGAGAAACCTCCAATGTTATATAGTGTCTGGTTGGAGATGTGTGCATTGTACTTGACACAATGAACCCGACGTAGCATTCTTGTGAATGTGCCATCCAGAGATTTGGTGTCCTCAGCAGTTAGAGCCCAGCATGGACTCCCGTAGAGGAGTACTGGAACTACTGCTGCTCTAAATAATCGGACCTTAAGTTTCCGATTAATTCTCGGTGACTTCCAAATCCTGGAAAGCCTATTCAAGGCTGCCCATGCCTTTCCCTTACGTATTCGAAGGTCCTCACCTGACTTCCGGCCGGATCCATGATCCCAGGTAACAGAAGTCGTCCACATGCTCAAGCATACCATCCTTTGAGCTTATGCTCATCCGATCAGAGACTTGCTGAGGACTTTCAAAGTTAACTGTCAGAATTTTGGTCTTTCTGGAGTTAATAAAAAGACCAACACTAGAAGCAGCATGTTCTAATGAGCTGAGGAGCCGTTGGGCTCCCTCTAATGATTCTGATAGTACTCCTAAGTCATCAGCAAAGTCTAGATCAGTTAGGTACTTGGCAGGATTTCCTCGACTTCTGGAACCAGTAGGTGGAGTTATCATCACCCCATCATCATTATAATTATCTAAGGACATGCGTAGAACATAGTCAACCACAATAATGAACAAGAATGGTGCAAGTGTGTCTCCTTGGAGGACGCCCCATAACACTTCAAATGGTTCTGTGTCACCGTCAACAGTAGACACAAATGTTGTCGAACCATCGTATACTGATCTGATTGTGACAATTGTGGAACCTCTAAAAACATAATGTTTAAAACAATTATCAAATGTATTTCTAATATAAACTTCGAAAATGTGTCATTTTTGGTTTTTGGTGCAATTAAGTGACCCTCAAACATAGACACAAAAAAATTTCATTTTTTTTAGGTTCCAGGTGTGTCTCGATAGTTACTCCGACCTTCTGGAAATTTTCATGAAATTTCATCTTGTATTTAGTTGTTCTAGAAAGTTTTAAGGACATAACTACAAATAATTCCCCACAAATAAATAAAATTAAACTCTCCATTTTTCATAATTAGCACTTTAATGTTTTACTGCCCATATTTTATTATTTCCCTGGTATCAGGTCTTGAACTAATAACACAAGCAGCTGTCGGTCGATTGAGCTACAATTTTGCAATTTCTACCACAAATCTAGTGATAGGAAATAGTCGAAAGATGCACTTTTGTTCTGTTGTCTAGAAATTTTAGTGAGAAAAAATGTGGACTTTTCAGATAAAAATAATTTTTTTTCACAGACTCGCTGAGAAAAAATGGCCGTATTTTCGTCTGGCCCTAAGGCACGTGCCTTATATGCCTCAAGGTTAATCCGGCACTGCAAAAATATTTTACTTTACTTTTTTCGCCGGGAAAAAAGTAAAATCAATGCTTTCCTATTGATTACTTTTCCTCCCGATTTTGGGGTATATTCGAGCGAAAAAGTGACAATTTAAGAAGGTTTTTTTTAGTTATTGTTGTTTAAAGTTCTAAAACTCCAAATAAACGCAAGTGCACCGGCCTCGCTGTAACCTCTATAGGTACTGAGGTATATTATTAGCTGTCATCAGGGGTTGATCTTGATCCTTCGGTGTTCCGTACTTCCGCGGGTTTTATGTCCATCTGTCGTAGGTGACGGACATCCTCTGGTCATCCCATTCCCATAATGGATGTATACAGTATAGGACACCTACTGCTATATAATATATATATATATTATTAGGCCTACCGGTATTATGTAGGCCCTATCAGCCTATATATTTATACATGCACATATACATGTATATATACATGTAGCGTATATTAAGAAAGGTTATAACTTAGGCCATCCTTATTATATATCTGTATAGGCCTATCAGCCTATATCAAATATAATAATTTAACTGTATAGGCCTAATAAGGTATTATCTCACTTACAGTATTCTGATGTGGAAGCTGAATACACCTAATACAATCACACCAGCACCAATGTTAATCAAGGAAAGCTGGAGTGCAGATGCGTACTGCGAAAGTAGGATTAAATGAATTCGAGTTGAGCTGTTTATTTATGTAATTGTACAAACAAATCATGAAAATACTACCAGCAGGTCTTTTGTAATAGTTTGTAATAGTAAAACGGTACATTTCAATTAATTATATTATTCACACAGGTGTTTAAAGCTTTAGACGATCAGAATGTGTCACCCCCTCGACTCAGCGACTCCAATTTATTGATAAACGAACTAATTATTGAATACCTTCGTTTCAACAACTATGGTTACGCTGCATCAGTGCTGGGCGCTGAGAGTGGTCTTCCAGGGGGTGGTGGGTCTGTGGATAGAGACTTCCTGACTTCCCAACTCAATCTGAACCCCCAAGGAAGCCAAGACATTCCACTGTTGTACTCAATCACTCAATATTTCAAACAAGGCGATAATAGACCAATCGCGTTAAATTCACACCATGATAACGAATTATATCGAAACATGTAGTAGCATATTTTTCATTACAGTAATCAGTAATACTATTTATATATGTACTATATTGTATATATTTTATAATGGTAAGAAATTATTCATTTATTACCGGTATGTATTTTACATTAAGTTATTTTTTGTTTTTATAAAAATGTTTATAAAGTATGTGTGAGTAAATATATTTCAACTTTTCAAACTAACTAAATTGTAAATATGGGCGACTTTTATTACGCTGGGCAAATCACTCACCATTAGTATTTAGTAAATAATATTCCTTAACTTGTCTCTGGTTTACAATGTTCCTAAAGTGGTCGCTAGTTAGTCATACAATGTTCCCAAACTGGTCGCCGGTTTACAATATTCCCAAACTGGTCGCTGGTTTACAATGTTCCCAAACTAGTCGCCAGTTCCTACAATGTTCCCAAACTGGTCACTGGTTTACAATATTCCCAAACTGGTCGCTGGTTTACAATGTTCCCAAACTGGTCGCCGGTTTACAATATTCCCAAACTGGTCGCTGGTTTACAATGTTCCCAAACTAGTCGCCAGTTCCTACAATGTTCCCAAACTGGTCACTGGTTTACAATATTCCCAAACTGGTCGCTGGTTTACAATGTTCCCAAACTGGTCGCCGGTTTACAATGTTCCCAAACTGGTCACTGGTTTACAATGTTCCTAAACTGGTCGCCGGTTTACAATGTTCCCAAATTGGTGGCTGGTTTACAATGATCCCAAACTAGTCGCTGGTTTACAATGATCCCAAACTAGTCGCTGGTTTACAATGTTCCCAAACTGGTCACTGGTTTGCAATATTCCCAAACTGGTCGCTGGTTTACAATGTTCCCAAACTGGTCGCCGGTTTACAATGATCCCAAACTAGTCGCTGGTTTACAATATTCCCAAACTGGTCGCTGGTTTACAATGTTCCCAAACTGGTCGCCGGTTTACAATGATCCCAAACTAGTCGCTGGTTTACAATATTCCCAAACTGGTCGCTGGTTTACAATGTTCCAAAACTGGTCGCCGGTTTACAATGTTCCCAAACTGGTCACTGGTTTACAATGTTCCTAAACTGGTCGCTAGTTAGTCCTACAATGTTCCCAAACTGGTCGCCGGTTTACAATGATCCCAAACTAGTCGCTGGTTTACAATGTTCCCAAACTGGTCACTGGTTTGCAATATTCCCAAACTGGTCGCTGGTTTACAATGTTCCCAAACTGGTCGCCGGTTTACAATGATCCCAAACTAGTCGCTGGTTTACAATATTCCCAAACTGGTCGCTGGTTTACAATGTTCCAAAACTGGTCGCCGGTTTACAATGTTCCCAAACTGGTCACTGGTTTACAATGTTCCTAAACTGGTCGCTAGTTAGTCCTACAATGTTCCAAAACTGGTCGCCGGTTTACAATGTTCCCAAACTGGTCACTGGTTTACAATGTTCCTAAACTGGTCGCTAGTTAGTCCTACAATGTTCCCAAACTGGTCGCCGGTTTACAATGATCCCAAACTAGTCGCTGGTTTACAATGTTCCCAAACTGGTCGCTGGTTTACAATGTTCCAAAACTGGTCGCCGGTTTACAATGATCCCAAACTAGTCGCTGGTTTACAATGTTCCCAAACTGGTCACTGGTTTACAATATTCCCAAACTGGTCACTGGTTTACAATATTCCCAAACTGGTCGCTGGTTTACAATGTTCCCAAACTGGTCACTGGTTTACAATATTCCCAAACTGGTCGCTGGTTTACAATGTTCCCAAACTGGTCGCTGGTTTACAATGTTCCAAAACTGGTCGCCGGTTTACAATGTTCCCAAACTGGTCACTGGTTTACAATGTTCCTAAACTGGTCGCTAGTTAGTCCTACAATGTTCCCAAACTGGTCACCGGTTTACAATGATCCCAAACTAGTCGCTGGTTTACAATGTTCCCAAACTGGTCACTGGTTTACAATATTCCCAAACTGGTCGCTGGTTTACAATGTTCCCAAACTGGTCGCTGGTTTACAATGTTCCAAAACTGGTCGCCGGTTTACAATGATCCCAAACTGGTCGCTGGTTTACAATGTTCCCAAACTGGTCTCTAGTTTACAATGTTCCCAAACTGGTCGCTGGTTTACTATGTTCCCAAACTGGTCGCTGGTTTACAATGTTCCCAAATTGGTGGCTGGTTTACAATGTTCCCAAACTGGTGGCTGGTTTACAATTTTCCCAAACTGGTCGCTGGTTTACAATGTTCCCAAACTGGTCGCTGGTTTACAATATTCCCAAACTGGTCGCTGGTTTACAATGTTCCCAAACTGGTCGCCGGTTTACAATATTCCCAAACTGGTCGCTGGTTTACAATGTTCCCAAACTAGTCGCCAGTTCCTACAATGTTCCCAAACTGGTCACTGGTTTACAATATTCCCAAACTGGTCGCCGGTTTACAATGATCCCAAACTAGTCGCTGGTTTACAATGTTCCCAAACTGGTCGCTGGTTTACAATGTTCCAAAACTGGTCGCCGGTTTACAATGATCCCAAACTAGTCGCTGGTTTACAATGTTCCCAAACTGGTCACTGGTTTACAATATTCCCAAACTGGTCACTGGTTTACAATATTCCCAAACTGGTCGCTGGTTTACAATGTTCCCAAACTGGTCACTGGTTTACAATATTCCCAAACTGGTCGCTGGTTTACAATGTTCCCAAACTGGTCGCTGGTTTACAATGTTCCAAAACTGGTCGCCGGTTTACAATGTTCCCAAACTGGTCACTGGTTTACAATGTTCCTAAACTGGTCGCTAGTTAGTCCTACAATGTTCCCAAACTGGTCACCGGTTTACAATGATCCCAAACTAGTCGCTGGTTTACAATGTTCCCAAACTGGTCACTGGTTTACAATATTCCCAAACTGGTCGCTGGTTTACAATGTTCCCAAACTGGTCGCTGGTTTACAATGTTCCAAAACTGGTCGCCGGTTTACAATGATCCCAAACTGGTCGCTGGTTTACAATGTTCCCAAACTGGTCTCTAGTTTACAATGTTCCCAAACTGGTCGCTGGTTTACTATGTTCCCAAACTGGTCGCTGGTTTACAATGTTCCCAAATTGGTGGCTGGTTTACAATGTTCCCAAACTGGTGGCTGGTTTACAATTTTCCCAAACTGGTCGCTGGTTTACAATGTTCCCAAACTGGCCCATGGTTTACAATGTTCCCAAACTGGTCGCTGGTTTACAATGTTCCCAAACTGGTCGCTGGTTTACAATGTTCCCAAACTGGTGGCTGGTTTACAATGTTCCCAAACTGGTGGCTGGTTTACAATGTTCCCAAACTGCTCACTGGTTTACAATATTCCCAAACTGGTCGATGGTTTACAATGTTCCCAAACTGGTCGCTGGTTTACAATGTTCCCAAACTGGTCGCTGGTTTACAATGTTCCAAAACTGGTCGCCGGTTTACAATGATCCCAAACTAGTCGCTGGTTTGCAATGATCCCAAACTGGTCGCTGGTTTACAATGTTCCCAAACTGGTCTCTAGTTTACAATGTTCCCAAACTGGTCGCTGGTTTACAATGTTCCCAAACTGGTCGCTGGTTTACAATGTTCCCAAATTGGTGGCTGGTTTACAATGTTCCCAAACTGGTGGCTGGTTTACAATTTTCCCAAACTGGTCGCTGGTTTACAATGTTCCCAAACTGGCCGATGGTTTACAATGTTCCCAAACTGGTCGCTGGTTTACAATATTCCCAAACTGGTCGCTGGTTTACAATGTTCCAAAACTGGTCGCCGGTTTACAATGATCCCAAACTAGTCGCTGGTTTACAATGTTCCCAAACTGGTCGCCGGTTTACAATGATCCCAAACTAGTCGCTGGTTTGCAATGATCCCAACTGGTCGCTGGTTTACAATGTTCCCAAACTGGTCTCTAGTTTACAATGTTCCCAAACTGGTCGCTGGTTTACAATGTTCCCAAACTGGTCGCTGGTTTACAATGTTCCCAAATTGGTGGCTGGTTTACAATGTTCCCAAACTGGTCGCTGGTTTACAATGTTCCCAAATTGGTGGCTGGTTTACAATGTTCCCAAACTGGTCGCCGGTTTACAATGATCCCAAACTGGTCTCTAGTTTACAATGTTCCCAAACTGGTCGCTGGTTTACAATGTTCCCAAACTGGTCGCCGGTTTACAATGTTCCCAAACTGGTCTCTGGTTTACAATGTTTCCAAACTGGTCGCCGGTTTACAATGTTCCCAAACTGGTCGCTGGTTTACAATGTTCCCAAACTGGTCGCTGGTTTACAATGTTCCCAAATTGGTGGCTGGTTTACAATGTTCCCAAACTGGTCGCTGGTTTACAATGTTCCCAAATTGGTGGCTGGTTTACAATGTTCCCAAACTGGTGGCTGGTTTACAATGTTCCCAAACTGGTCTCTAGTTTACAATGTTCCCAAACTGGTCGCTGGTTTACAATGTTCCCAAACTGGTCGCTGGTTTACAATGTTCCCAAATTGGTGGCTGGTTTACAATGTTCCCAAACTGGTCGCTGGTTTACAATGTTCCAAAACTGGTCGCCGGTTTACAATGATCCCAAACTAGTCGCTGGTTTGCAATGATCCCAAACTGGTCGCTGGTTTACAATGTTCCCAAACTGGTCGCTGGTTTACAATGTTCCCAAACTAGTCGCTGGTTTGCAATGATCCCAAACTGGTCGCCGGTTTACAATGTTCCCAAACTGGTCTCTAGTTTACAATATTCCAAAACTGGTCGCTGGTTTACAATGTTCCCAAACTGGTCGCTGGTTTACAATATTCCCAAACTGGTCACTGGTTTACAATATTCCCAAACTGGTCGCTGGTTTACAATGTTCCCAAACTGGTCACTGGTTTACAATGTTCCCAAACTGGTCGCCGGTTTACAATGTTCCCAAACTGGTCGCCGGTTTACAATATTCCCAAACTGGTCGCTGGTTTACAATGTTCCCAAACTGGTCGCTGGTTTACAATGTTCCCAAACTGGTCTCTAGTTTACAATGTTCCCAAACTGGTCACTGGTTTACAATATTCCCATACTGGTCGCTGGTTTACAATGTTCCCAAACTGGTCGCTGGTTTACAATGTTCCCAAACTGGTCGCCGGTTTACAATATTCCCAAACTGGTCGCTGGTTTACAATGTTCCCAAACTGGTCTCTAGTTTACAATGTTCCCAAACTGGTCACTGGTTTACAATATTCCCATACTGGTCGCTGATTTACAATGTTCCCAAACTGGTCGCTGGTTTACAATATTCCCAAACTGGTCGCTGGTTTACAATGTTCCCAAACTGGTCACTGGTTTGCAATATTCCCAAACTGGTCGCTGGTTTACAATGTTCCCAAACTGGTCGCCGGTTTACAATGTTCCCAAACTGGTCGCCGGTTTACAATATTCCCAAACTAGTCGCTGGTTTACAATGTTCCCAAACTGGTCACTGGTTTACAATATTCCCAAACTGGTCGCTGGTTTACAATGTTCCCAAACTGGTCGCTGGTTTACAATGTTCCAAAACTGGTCGCCGGTTTACAATGATCCCAAACTGGTCGCTGGTTTACAATGTTCCCAAACTGGTCTCTAGTTTACAATGTTCCCAAACTGGTCGCTGGTTTACTATGTTCCCAAACTGGTCGCTGGTTTACAATGTTCCCAAATTGGTGGCTGGTTTACAATGTTCCCAAACTGGTGGCTGGTTTACAATTTTCCCAAACTGGTCGCTGGTTTACAATGTTCCCAAACTGGCCCATGGTTTACAATGTTCCCAAACTGGTCTCTAGTTTACAATGTTCCCAAACTGGTCGCTGGTTTACAATGTTCCCAAACTGGTCGCTGGTTTACAATGTTCCCAAATTGGTGGCTGGTTTACAATGATCCCAAACTAGTCGCTGGTTTACAATGATCCCAAACTAGTCGCTGGTTTACAATGTTCCCAAACTGGTCACTGGTTTGCAATATTCCCAAACTGGTCGCTGGTTTACAATGTTCCCAAACTGGTCGCCGGTTTACAATGATCCCAAACTAGTCGCTGGTTTACAATATTCCCAAACTGGTCGCTGGTTTACAATGTTCCCAAACTGGTCGCCGGTTTACAATGATCCCAAACTAGTCGCTGGTTTACAATATTCCCAAACTGGTCGCTGGTTTACAATGTTCCAAAACTGGTCGCCGGTTTACAATGTTCCCAAACTGGTCACTGGTTTACAATGTTCCTAAACTGGTCGCTAGTTAGTCCTACAATGTTCCCAAACTGGTCGCCGGTTTACAATGATCCCAAACTAGTCGCTGGTTTACAATGTTCCCAAACTGGTCACTGGTTTGCAATATTCCCAAACTGGTCGCTGGTTTACAATGTTCCCAAACTGGTCGCCGGTTTACAATGATCCCAAACTAGTCGCTGGTTTACAATATTCCCAAACTGGTCGCTGGTTTACAATGTTCCCAAACTGGTCGCTGGTTTACAATATTCCCAAACTGGTCACTGGTTTACAATATTCCCAAACTGGTCGCTGGTTTACAATGTTCCCAAACTGGTCACTGGTTTACAATGTTCCCAAACTGGTCGCCGGTTTACAATGTTCCCAAACTGGTCGCCGGTTTACAATATTCCCAAACTGGTCGCTGGTTTACAATGTTCCCAAACTGGTCGCTGGTTTACAATGTTCCCAAACTGGTCTCTAGTTTACAATGTTCCCAAACTGGTCACTGGTTTACAATATTCCCATACTGGTCGCTGGTTTACAATGTTCCCAAACTGGTCGCTGGTTTACAATGTTCCCAAACTGGTCGCCGGTTTACAATATTCCCAAACTGGTCGCTGGTTTACAATGTTCCCAAACTGGTCTCTAGTTTACAATGTTCCCAAACTGGTCACTGGTTTACAATATTCCCATACTGGTCGCTGATTTACAATGTTCCCAAACTGGTCGCTGGTTTACAATATTCCCAAACTGGTCGCTGGTTTACAATGTTCCCAAACTGGTCACTGGTTTGCAATATTCCCAAACTGGTCGCTGGTTTACAATGTTCCCAAACTGGTCGCCGGTTTACAATGTTCCCAAACTGGTCGCCGGTTTACAATATTCCCAAACTAGTCGCTGGTTTACAATGTTCCCAAACTGGTCACTGGTTTACAATATTCCCAAACTGGTCGCTGGTTTACAATGTTCCCAAACTGGTCGCTGGTTTACAATGTTCCAAAACTGGTCGCCGGTTTACAATGATCCCAAACTGGTCGCTGGTTTACAATGTTCCCAAACTGGTCTCTAGTTTACAATGTTCCCAAACTGGTCGCTGGTTTACTATGTTCCCAAACTGGTCGCTGGTTTACAATGTTCCCAAATTGGTGGCTGGTTTACAATGTTCCCAAACTGGTGGCTGGTTTACAATTTTCCCAAACTGGTCGCTGGTTTACAATGTTCCCAAACTGGCCCATGGTTTACAATGTTCCCAAACTGGTCGCTGGTTTACAATGTTCCCAAACTGGTCGCTGGTTTACAATGTTCCCAAACTGGTGGCTGGTTTACAATGTTCCCAAACTGGTGGCTGGTTTACAATGTTCCCAAACTGCTCACTGGTTTACAATATTCCCAAACTGGTCGATGGTTTACAATGTTCCCAAACTGGTCGCTGGTTTACAATGTTCCCAAACTGGTCGCTGGTTTACAATGTTCCAAAACTGGTCGCCGGTTTACAATGATCCCAAACTAGTCGCTGGTTTGCAATGATCCCAAACTGGTCGCTGGTTTACAATGTTCCCAAACTGGTCTCTAGTTTACAATGTTCCCAAACTGGTCGCTGGTTTACAATGTTCCCAAACTGGTCGCTGGTTTACAATGTTCCCAAATTGGTGGCTGGTTTACAATGATCCCAAACTAGTCGCTGGTTTACAATGATCCCAAACTAGTCGCTGGTTTACAATGTTCCCAAACTGGTCACTGGTTTGCAATATTCCCAAACTGGTCGCTGGTTTACAATGTTCCCAAACTGGTCGCCGGTTTACAATGATCCCAAACTAGTCGCTGGTTTACAATATTCCCAAACTGGTCGCTGGTTTACAATGTTCCCAAACTGGTCGCCGGTTTACAATGATCCCAAACTAGTCGCTGGTTTACAATATTCCCAAACTGGTCGCTGGTTTACAATGTTCCAAAACTGGTCGCCGGTTTACAATGTTCCCAAACTGGTCACTGGTTTACAATGTTCCTAAACTGGTCGCTAGTTAGTCCTACAATGTTCCCAAACTGGTCGCCGGTTTACAATGATCCCAAACTAGTCGCTGGTTTACAATGTTCCCAAACTGGTCACTGGTTTGCAATATTCCCAAACTGGTCGCTGGTTTACAATGTTCCCAAACTGGTCGCCGGTTTACAATGATCCCAAACTAGTCGCTGGTTTACAATATTCCCAAACTGGTCGCTGGTTTACAATGTTCCAAAACTGGTCGCCGGTTTACAATGTTCCCAAACTGGTCACTGGTTTACAACGTTCCTAAACTGGTCGCTAGTTAGTCCTACAATGTTCCAAAACTGGTCGCCGGTTTACAATGTTCCCAAACTGGTCACTGGTTTACAATGTTCCTAAACTGGTCGCTAGTTAGTCCTACAATGTTCCCAAACTGGTCGCCGGTTTACAATGATCCCAAACTAGTCGCTGGTTTACAATGTTCCCAAACTGGTCGCTGGTTTACAATGTTCCAAAACTGGTCGCCGGTTTACAATGATCCCAAACTAGTCGCTGGTTTACAATGTTCCCAAACTGGTCACTGGTTTACAATATTCCCAAACTGGTCACTGGTTTACAATATTCCCAAACTGGTCGCTGGTTTACAATGTTCCCAAACTGGTCACTGGTTTACAATATTCCCAAACTGGTCGCTGGTTTACAATGTTCCCAAACTGGTCGCTGGTTTACAATGTTCCCAAACTAGTCGCCAGTTCCTACAATGTTCCCAAACTGGTCACTGGTTTACAATGTTCCTAAACTGGTCGCTAGTTAGTCCTACAATGTTCCCAAACTGGTCACCGGTTTACAATGATCCCAAACTAGTCGCTGGTTTACAATGTTCCCAAACTGGTCACTGGTTTACAATATTCCCAAACTGGTCGCTGGTTTACAATGTTCCCAAACTGGTCGCTGGTTTACAATGTTCCAAAACTGGTCGCCGGTTTACAATGATCCCAAACTGGTCGCTGGTTTACAATGTTCCCAAACTGGTCTCTAGTTTACAATGTTCCCAAACTGGTCGCTGGTTTACTATGTTCCCAAACTGGTCGCTGGTTTACAATGTTCCCAAATTGGTGGCTGGTTTACAATGTTCCCAAACTGGTGGCTGGTTTACAATTTTCCCAAACTGGTCGCTGGTTTACAATGTTCCCAAACTGGCCCATGGTTTACAATGTTCCCAAACTGGTCGCTGGTTTACAATGTTCCCAAACTGGTCGCTGGTTTACAATGTTCCCAAACTGGTGGCTGGTTTACAATGTTCCCAAACTGGTGGCTGGTTTACAATGTTCCCAAACTGCTCACTGGTTTACAATATTCCCAAACTGGTCGATGGTTTACAATGTTCCCAAACT
This sequence comes from Nemertoderma westbladi, assembly GCA_032718475.1. Taxonomy (NCBI): domain Eukaryota; kingdom Metazoa; phylum Xenacoelomorpha; order Nemertodermatida; family Nemertodermatidae; genus Nemertoderma; species Nemertoderma westbladi. Next base: position 57,323 of record JAUCBJ010002615.1, on the reverse strand, counting down.
GGTCGCTGGTTTACAATGTTCCCAAACTGGTCGCTGGTTTACAATGTTCCAAAACTGGTCGCCGGTTTACAATGATCCCAAACTAGTCGCTGGTTTGCAATGATCCCAAACTGGTCGCTGGTTTACAATGTTCCCAAACTGGTCTCTAGTTTACAATGTTCCCAAACTGGTCGCTGGTTTACAATGTTCCCAAACTGGTCGCTGGTTTACAATGTTCCCAAATTGGTGGCTGGTTTACAATGTTCCCAAACTGGTGGCTGGTTTACAATTTTCCCAAACTGGTCGCTGGTTTACAATGTTCCCAAACTGGCCGATGGTTTACAATGTTCCCAAACTGGTCGCTGGTTTACAATATTCCCAAACTGGTCGCTGGTTTACAATGTTCCAAAACTGGTCGCCGGTTTACAATGATCCCAAACTAGTCGCTGGTTTACAATGTTCCCAAACTGGTCGCCGGTTTACAATGATCCCAAACTAGTCGCTGGTTTGCAATGATCCCAAACTGGTCGCTGGTTTACAATGTTCCCAAACTGGTCTCTAGTTTACAATGTTCCCAAACTGGTCGCTGGTTTACAATGTTCCCAAACTGGTCGCTGGTTTACAATGTTCCCAAATTGGTGGCTGGTTTACAATGTTCCCAAACTGGTCGCTGGTTTACAATGTTCCCAAATTGGTGGCTGGTTTACAATGTTCCCAAACTGGTCGCCGGTTTACAATGATCCCAAACTGGTCTCTAGTTTACAATGTTCCCAAACTGGTCGCTGGTTTACAATGTTCCCAAACTGGTCGCCGGTTTACAATGTTCCCAAACTGGTCTCTGGTTTACAATGTTTCCAAACTGGTCGCCGGTTTACAATGTTCCCAAACTGGTCGCTGGTTTACAATGTTCCCAAACTGGTCGCTGGTTTACAATGTTCCCAAATTGGTGGCTGGTTTACAATGTTCCCAAACTGGTCGCTGGTTTACAATGTTCCCAAATTGGTGGCTGGTTTACAATGTTCCCAAACTGGTGGCTGGTTTACAATGTTCCCAAACTGGTCTCTAGTTTACAATGTTCCCAAACTGGTCGCTGGTTTACAATGTTCCCAAACTGGTCGCTGGTTTACAATGTTCCCAAATTGGTGGCTGGTTTACAATGTTCCCAAACTGGTCGCTGGTTTACAATGTTCCAAAACTGGTCGCCGGTTTACAATGATCCCAAACTAGTCGCTGGTTTGCAATGATCCCAAACTGGTCGCTGGTTTACAATGTTCCCAAACTGGTCGCTGGTTTACAATGTTCCCAAACTAGTCGCTGGTTTGCAATGATCCCAAACTAGTCGCCGGTTTACAATGTTCCCAAACTGGTCTCTAGTTTACAATATTCCAAAACTGGTCGCTGGTTTACAATGTTCCCAAACTGGTCGCTGGTTTACAATATTCCCAAACTGGTCACTGGTTTACAATATTCCCAAACTGGTCGCTGGTTTACAATGTTCCCAAACTGGTCACTGGTTTACAATGTTCCCAAACTGGTCGCCGGTTTACAATGTTCCCAAACTGGTCGCCGGTTTACAATATTCCCAAACTGGTCGCTGGTTTACAATGTTCCCAAACTGGTCGCTGGTTTACAATGTTCCCAAACTGGTCTCTAGTTTACAATGTTCCCAAACTGGTCACTGGTTTACAATATTCCCATACTGGTCGCTGGTTTACAATGTTCCCAAACTGGTCGCTGGTTTACAATGTTCCCAAACTGGTCGCCGGTTTACAATATTCCCAAACTGGTCGCTGGTTTACAATGTTCCCAAACTGGTCTCTAGTTTACAATGTTCCCAAACTGGTCACTGGTTTACAATATTCCCATACTGGTCGCTGATTTACAATGTTCCCAAACTGGTCGCTGGTTTACAATATTCCCAAACTGGTCGCTGGTTTACAATGTTCCCAAACTGGTCACTGGTTTGCAATATTCCCAAACTGGTCGCTGGTTTACAATGTTCCCAAACTGGTCGCCGGTTTACAATGTTCCCAAACTGGTCGCCGGTTTATAATATTCCCAAACTAGTCGCTGGTTTACAATGTTCCCAAACTGGTCACTGGTTTACAATATTCCCAAACTGGTCGCTGGTTTACAATGTTCCCAAACTGGTCGCTGGTTTACAATGTTCCAAAACTGGTCGCCGGTTTACAATGATCCCAAACTGGTCGCTGGTTTACAATGTTCCCAAACTGGTCTCTAGTTTACAATGTTCCCAAACTGGTCGCTGGTTTACTATGTTCCCAAACTGGTCGCTGGTTTACAATGTTCCCAAATTGGTGGCTGGTTTACAATGTTCCCAAACTGGTGGCTGGTTTACAATTTTCCCAAACTGGTCGCTGGTTTACAATGTTCCCAAACTGGCCCATGGTTTACAATGTTCCCAAACTGGTCGCTGGTTTACAATGTTCCCAAACTGGTCGCTGGTTTACAATGTTCCCAAACTGGTGGCTGGTTTACAATGTTCCCAAACTGGTGGCTGGTTTACAATGTTCCCAAACTGCTCACTGGTTTACAATATTCCCAAACTGGTCGATGGTTTACAATGTTCCCAAACTGGTCGCTGGTTTACAATGTTCCCAAACTGGTCGCTGGTTTACAATGTTCCAAAACTGGTCGCCGGTTTACAATGATCCCAAACTAGTCGCTGGTTTGCAATGATCCCAAACTGGTCGCTGGTTTACAATGTTCCCAAACTGGTCTCTAGTTTACAATGTTCCCAAACTGGTCGCTGGTTTACAATGTTCCCAAACTGGTCGCTGGTTTACAATGTTCCCAAATTGGTGGCTGGTTTACAATGTTCCCAAACTGGTGGCTCGTTTACAATTTTCCCAAACTGGTCGCTGGTTTACAATGTTCCCAAACTGGCCGATGGTTTACAATGTTCCCAAACTGGTCGCTGGTTTACAATATTCCCAAACTGGTCGCTGGTTTACAATGTTCCAAAACTGGTCGCCGGTTTACAATGATCCCAAACTAGTCGCTGGTTTACAATGTTCCCAAACTGGTCGCCGGTTTACAATGATCCCAAACTAGTCGCTGGTTTGCAATGATCCCAAACTGGTCGCTGGTTTACAATGTTCCCAAACTGGTCTCTAGTTTACAATGTTCCCAAACTGGTCGCTGGTTTACAATGTTCCCAAACTGGTCGCTGGTTTACAATGTTCCCAAATTGGTGGCTGGTTTACAATGTTCCCAAACTGGTCGCTGGTTTACAATGTTCCCAAATTGGTGGCTGGTTTACAATGTTCCCAAACTGGTCGCCGGTTTACAATGATCCCAAACTGGTCTCTAGTTTACAATGTTCCCAAACTGGTCGCTGGTTTACAATGTTCCCAAACTGGTCGCCGGTTTACAATGTTCCCAAACTGGTCTCTGGTTTACAATGTTTCCAAACTGGTCGCCGGTTTACAATGTTCCCAAACTGGTCGCTGGTTTACAATGTTCCCAAACTGGTCGCTGGTTTACAATGTTCCCAAATTGGTGGCTGGTTTACAATGTTCCCAAACTGGTCGCTGGTTTACAATGTTCCCAAATTGGTGGCTGGTTTACAATGTTCCCAAACTGGTCGCTGGTTTACAATGTTCCCAAATTGGTGGCTGGTTTACAATGATCCCAAACTAGTCGCTGGTTTACAATGATCCCAAACTAGTCGCTGGTTTACAATGTTCCCAAACTGGTCACTGGTTTGCAATATTCCCAAACTGGTCGCTGGTTTACAATGTTCCCAAACTGGTCACTGGTTTGCAATATTCCCAAACTGGTCGCTGGTTTACAATGTTCCCAAACTGGTCGCCGGTTTACAATGATCCCAAACTAGTCGCTGGTTTACAATGTTCCAAAACTGGTCACTGGTTTACAATATTCCCAAACTGGTCGCTGGTTTACAATGTTCCCAAACTGGTCGCTGGTTTACAATATTCCCAAACTGGTCGCTGGTTTACAATGTTCCAAAACTGGTCACTGGTTTACAATATTCCCAAACTGGTCGCTGGTTTACAATGTTCCCAAACTGGTCGCTGGTTTACAATATTCCCAAACTGGTCGCTGGTTTACAATGTTCCCAAACTGGTCGCTGGTTTACAATGTTCCCAAACTGGTCGCTGGTTTACAATGTTCCCAAACTGGTCGCTGGTTTACAATGTTCCCAAATTGGTGGCTGGTTTACAATGTTCCCAAACTGGTCGCCGGTTTACAATGATCCCAAACTGGTCGCTGGTTTACAATGTTCCCAAACTGGTCGCCGGTTTACAATGATCCCAAACTGGTCGCTGGTTTACAATGTTCCCAAACTGGTCACTGGTTTACAATATTCCCAAACTGGTCACTGGTTTACAATATTCCCAAACTGGTCGCTGGTTTACAATGTTCCCAAACTGGTCACTGGTTTACAATATTCCCAAACTGGTCGCTGGTTTACAATGTTCCCAAACTGGTCGCTGGTTTACAATGTTCCCAAACTAGTCGCCAGTTCCTACAATGTTCCCAAACTGGTCACTGGTTTACAATGTTCCTAAACTGGTCGCTAGTTAGTCCTACAATGTTCCCAAACTGGTCACCGGTTTACAATGATCCCAAACTAGTCGCTGGTTTACAATGTTCCCAAACTGGTCACTGGTTTACAATATTCCCAAACTGGTTGCTGGTTTACAATGTTCCCAAACTGGTCGCTGGTTTACAATGTTCCAAAACTGGTCGCCGGTTTACAATGATCCCAAACTGGTCGCTGGTTTACAATGTTCCCAAACTGGTCTCTAGTTTACAATGTTCCCAAACTGGTCGCTGGTTTACAATGTTCCCAAACTGGTCGCTGGTTTACAATGTTCCCAAATTGGTGGCTGGTTTACAATGTTCCCAAACTGGTGGCTGGTTTACAATTTTCCCAAACTGGTCGCTGGTTTACAATGTTCCCAAACTGGCCCATGGTTTACAATGTTCCCAAACTGGTCGCTGGTTTACAATGTTCCCAAACTGGTCGCTGGTTTACAATGTTCCCAAACTGGTGGCTGGTTTACAATGTTCCCAAACTGGTGGCTGGTTTACAATGTTCCCAAACTGCTCACTGGTTTACAATATTCCCAAACTGGTCGATGGTTTACAATGTTCCCAAACTGGTCGCTGGTTTACAATGTTCCCAAACTGGTCGCTGGTTTACAATGTTCCAAAACTGGTCGCCGGTTTACAATGATCCCAAACTAGTCGCTGGTTTGCAATGATCCCAAACTGGTGGCTGGTTTACAATGTTCCCAAACTGGTGGCTGGTTTACAATTTTCCCAAACTGGTCGCTGGTTTACAATGTTCCCAAACTGGCCGATGGTTTACAATGTTCCCAAACTGGTCGCTGGTTTACAATGTTCCCAAACTGGTCGCTGGTTTACAATGTTCCCAAACTGGTGGCTGGTTTACAATGTTCCCAAACTGGTGGCTGGTTTACAATGTTCCCAAACTGCTCACTGGTTTACAATATTCCCAAACTGGTCGATGGTTTACAATGTTCCCAAACTGGTCGCTGGTTTACAATGTTCCCAAACTGGTCGCTGGTTTACAATGTTCCCAAACTGGTCGCCGGTTTACAATGATCCCAAACTAGTCGCTGTTTTACAATGTTCCCAAACTGGTCGCTGGTTTACAATGTTCCCAAACTGGTCGCTGGTTTACAATGTTTCCAAACTGGTCGCCGGTTTACAATGTTCCCAAACTGGTCGCTGGTTTACAATGTTCCCAAACTGGTCGCTGGTTTACAATGTTCCCAAATTGGTGGCTGGTTTACAATGTTCCCAAACTGGTCGCTGGTTTACAATGTTCCCAAATTGGTGGCTGGTTTACAATGTTCCCAAACTGGTCGCTGGTTTACAATGTTCCCAAATTGGTGGCTGGTTTACAATGATCCCAAACTAGTCGCTGGTTTACAATGATCCCAAACTAGTCGCTGGTTTACAATGTTCCCAAACTGGTCACTGGTTTGCAATATTCCCAAACTGGTCGCTGGTTTACAATGTTCCCAAACTGGTCACTGGTTTGCAATATTCCCAAACTGGTCGCTGGTTTACAATGTTCCCAAACTGGTCGCCGGTTTACAATGATCCCAAACTAGTCGCTGGTTTACAATGTTCCAAAACTGGTCACTGGTTTACAATATTCCCAAACTGGTCGCTGGTTTACAATGTTCCCAAACTGGTCGCTGGTTTACAATATTCCCAAACTGGTCGCTGGTTTACAATGTTCCAAAACTGGTCACTGGTTTACAATATTCCCAAACTGGTCGCTGGTTTACAATGTTCCCAAACTGGTCGCTGGTTTACAATATTCCCAAACTGGTCGCTGGTTTACAATGTTCCCAAACTGGTCGCTGGTTTACAATGTTCCCAAATTGGTGGCTGGTTTACAATGTTCCCAAACTGGTCGCCGGTTTACAATGATCCCAAACTAGTCGCTGTTTTACAATGTTCCCAAACTGGTCGCTGGTTTACAATGTTCCCAAACTGGTCGCTGGTTTACAATGTTCCCAAACTGGTCGCCGGTTTACAATGATCCCAAACTGGTCGCTGGTTTACAATGTTCCCAAACTGGTCACTGGTTTACAATATTCCCAAACTGGTCACTGGTTTACAATATTCCCAAACTGGTCGCTGGTTTACAATGTTCCCAAACTGGTCACTGGTTTACAATATTCCCAAACTGGTCGCTGGTTTACAATGTTCCCAAACTGGTCGCTGGTTTACAATGTTCCCAAACTAGTCGCCAGTTCCTACAATGTTCCCAAACTGGTCACTGGTTTACAATGTTCCTAAACTGGTCGCTAGTTAGTCCTACAATGTTCCCAAACTGGTCACCGGTTTACAATGATCCCAAACTAGTCGCTGGTTTACAATGTTCCCAAACTGGTCACTGGTTTACAATATTCCCAAACTGGTTGCTGGTTTACAATGTTCCCAAACTGGTCGCTGGTTTACAATGTTCCAAAACTGGTAGCCGGTTTACAATGATCCCAAACTGGTCGCTGGTTTACAATGTTCCCAAACTGGTCTCTAGTTTACAATGTTCCCAAACTGGTCGCTGGTTTACAATGTTCCCAAACTGGTCGCTGGTTTACAATGTTCCCAAATTGGTGGCTGGTTTACAATGTTCCCAAACTGGTGGCTGGTTTACAATTTTCCCAAACTGGTCGCTGGTTTACAATGTTCCCAAACTGGCCCATGGTTTACAATGTTCCCAAACTGGTCGCTGGTTTACAATGTTCCCAAACTGGTCGCTGGTTTACAATGTTCCCAAACTGGTGGCTGGTTTACAATGTTCCCAAACTGGTGGCTGGTTTACAATGTTCCCAAACTGCTCACTGGTTTACAATATTCCCAAACTGGTCGATGGTTTACAATGTTCCCAAACTGGTCGCTGGTTTACAATGTTCCCAAACTGGTCGCTGGTTTACAATGTTCCAAAACTGGTCGCCGGTTTACAATGATCCCAAACTAGTCGCTGGTTTGCAATGATCCCAAACTGGTGGCTGGTTTACAATGTTCCCAAACTGGTGGCTGGTTTACAATTTTCCCAAACTGGTCGCTGGTTTACAATGTTCCCAAACTGGCCGATGGTTTACAATGTTCTCAAACTGGTCGCTGGTTTACAATGTTCCCAAACTGGTCGCTGGTTTACAATGTTCCCAAACTGGTGGCTGGTTTACAATGTTCCCAAACTGGTGGCTGGTTTACAATGTTCCCAAACTGCTCACTGGTTTACAATATTCCCAAACTGGTCGATGGTTTACAATGTTCCCAAACTGGTCGCTGGTTTACAATGTTCCCAAACTGGTCGCTGGTTTACAATGTTCCAAAACTGGTCGCCGGTTTACAATGATCCCAAACTAGTCGCTGGTTTGCAATGATCCCAAACTGGTCGCTGGTTTACAATGTTCCCAAACTGGTCTCTAGTTTACAATGTTCCCAAACTGGTCGCTGGTTTACAATGTTCCCAAACTGGTCGCTGGTTTACAATGTTCCCAAATTGGTGGCTGGTTTACAATGTTCCCAAACTGGTGGCTGGTTTACAATTTTCCCAAACTGGTCGCTGGTTTACAATGTTCCCAAACTGGCCGATAGTTTACAATGTTCCCAAACTGGTCGCTGGTTTACAATGTTCCCAAACTGGTCGCTGGTTTACAATGTTCCCAAACTGGTGGCTGGTTTACAATGTTCCCAAACTGGTGGCTGGTTTACAATGTTCCCAAACTGCTCACTGGTTTACAATATTCCCAAACTGGTCGATGGTTTACAATGTTCCCAAACTGGTCGCTGGTTTACAATGTTCCCAAACTGGTCGCTGGTTTACAATGTTCCCAAACTGGTCGCTGGTTTACAATGTTCCCAAACTGGTCGTTGGTTTACAATGTTCCCAAACTGGTGGCTGGTTTACAATGTTCCCAAACTGGTGGCTGGTTTACAATGTTCCCAAACTGGTCGCCAGTTCCTACAATGTTCCCAAACTGGTCGCTGGTTTACAATGTTCCCAAACTGGTCGCTGGTTTACAATGTTCCCAAACTGGTCGCTGGTTTACAATATTCCCAAACTGGTGGCTGGTTTACAATGTTCCCAAACTGGTCGCTGGTTTACAATGTTCCCAAACTGGTGGCTGGTTTAGAATGTTTCCAAACTGGTGGCTGGTTTACAATGTTCTCAAACTGGTGGCTGGTTTACAATGTTCCCAAACTGGTCACTGGTTTACAATATTCCCAAACTGGTCGATGGTTTGATTATTGATAGTAACAATGTGTTGGCAAGCTGTATTTTTCGAGGTGTTTGTTATTATACTGTTTGTACTAAGACCCCTAGATCCCTTCTTAGGTCGATGGTTTACAATGTTCCTAAACTGGTCGCTGGTTTACAATGTTCCCAAACTGGTCGCTGGTTTACAATGTTCCCAAACTGGTCGCTGGTTTACAATGTTCCCAAACTGGTGGCTGGTTTACAATGTTCCCAAACTGGTAGCTGGTTTACAATGTTCCCAAACTGGTCGCCAGTTCCTACAATGTTCCCAAACTGGTCGCTGGTTTACAATGTTCCCTAACTGGTCGCTGGTTTACAATGTTCCCAAACTGGTCGCTGGTTTACAGTGTTCCCAAACTGGTGGCTTGTTTACAATGTTTCCAAACTGGTGGCTGGTTTACAATGTTTCCAAACTGGTGGCTGGTTTACAATGTTCCCAAACTAGTCGCCAGTTCCAACAATGTTCCCAAACTGGTCGCTGGTTTACAATGTTCCCAAACTGGTCGCTGGTTTACAATGTTCCTAAACTGGTCGCTGATTAACAATGTTCCCAAACTGGTCGCCAGTTCCTACAATGTTCCCAAACTGGTCGCTGGTTTACAATGTTCCCAAACTGGTCGCTGGTTTACAATGTTCCCAAACTGGTCGCTGGTTTACAATGTTCCCAAACTGGTCGCTGGTTTACAATGTTCCTAAACTGGTCGCTGATTAACAATGTTCCCAAACTGGTCGCCAGTTCCTACAATGTTCCCAAACTGGTCGCTGGTTTACAATGTTCCCAAACTGGTCGCTGGTTTACAATGTTCCCAAACTGGTCGCTGGTTTACAATGTTCCCAAACTGGTCGCTGGTTTACAATGTTCCTAAACTGGTCGCTGATTAACAATGTTCCCAAACTGGTCGCCAGTTCCTACAATGTTCCCAAACTGGTCGCTGGTTTACAATGTTCCCAAACTGGTCGCAGGTTTACAATGTTCCCAAACTGGTCGCTGGTTTACAATGTTCCCAAACTGGTCGTTGGTTTACAATGTTCCCAAACTGGTGGCTGGTTCACAATGTTCCCAAACTGGTGGCTGGTTTACAATGTTCCCAAACTGGTCGCCAGTTCCTACAATATTCCCAAACTGGTCGCTGGTTTACAATGTTCCCAAACTGGTCGCCGGTTTACAATGTTCCCAAACTGGTCGCCGGTTTATAATATTCCCAAACTAGTCGCTGGTTTACAATGTTCCCAAACTGGTCACTGGTTTACAATATTCCCAAACTGGTCGCTGGTTTACAATGTTCCCAAACTGGTCGCTGGTTTACAATGTTCCAAAACTGGTCGCCGGTTTACAATGATCCCAAACTGGTCGCTGGTTTACAATGTTCCCAAACTGGTCTCTAGTTTACAATGTTCCCAAACTGGTCGCTGGTTTACTATGTTCCCAAACTGGTCGCTGGTTTACAATGTTCCCAAATTGGTGGCTGGTTTACAATGTTCCCAAACTGGTGGCTGGTTTACAATTTTCCCAAACTGGTCGCTGGTTTACAATGTTCCCAAACTGGCCCATGGTTTACAATGTTCCCAAACTGGTCGCTGGTTTACAATGTTCCCAAACTGGTCGCTGGTTTACAATGTTCCCAAACTGGTGGCTGGTTTACAATGTTCCCAAACTGGTGGCTGGTTTACAATGTTCCCAAACTGCTCACTGGTTTACAATATTCCCAAACTGGTCGATGGTTTACAATGTTCCCAAACTGGTCGCTGGTTTACAATGTTCCCAAACTGGTCGCTGGTTTACAATGTTCCAAAACTGGTCGCCGGTTTACAATGATCCCAAACTAGTCGCTGGTTTGCAATGATCCCAAACTGGTCGCTGGTTTACAATGTTCCCAAACTGGTCTCTAGTTTACAATGTTCCCAAACTGGTCGCTGGTTTACAATGTTCCCAAACTGGTCGCTGGTTTACAATGTTCCCAAATTGGTGGCTGGTTTACAATGTTCCCAAACTGGTGGCTCGTTTACAATTTTCCCAAACTGGTCGCTGGTTTACAATGTTCCCAAACTGGCCGATGGTTTACAATGTTCCCAAACTGGTCGCTGGTTTACAATATTCCCAAACTGGTCGCTGGTTTACAATGTTCCAAAACTGGTCGCCGGTTTACAATGATCCCAAACTAGTCGCTGGTTTACAATGTTCCCAAACTGGTCGCCGGTTTACAATGATCCCAAACTAGTCGCTGGTTTGCAATGATCCCAAACTGGTCGCTGGTTTACAATGTTCCCAAACTGGTCTCTAGTTTACAATGTTCCCAAACTGGTCGCTGGTTTACAATGTTCCCAAACTGGTCGCTGGTTTACAATGTTCCCAAATTGGTGGCTGGTTTACAATGTTCCCAAACTGGTCGCTGGTTTACAATGTTCCCAAATTGGTGGCTGGTTTACAATGTTCCCAAACTGGTCGCCGGTTTACAATGATCCCAAACTGGTCTCTAGTTTACAATGTTCCCAAACTGGTCGCTGGTTTACAATGTTCCCAAACTGGTCGCCGGTTTACAATGTTCCCAAACTGGTCTCTGGTTTACAATGTTTCCAAACTGGTCGCCGGTTTACAATGTTCCCAAACTGGTCGCTGGTTTACAATGTTCCCAAACTGGTCGCTGGTTTACAATGTTCCCAAATTGGTGGCTGGTTTACAATGTTCCCAAACTGGTCGCTGGTTTACAATGTTCCCAAATTGGTGGCTGGTTTACAATGTTCCCAAACTGGTCGCTGGTTTACAATGTTCCCAAATTGGTGGCTGGTTTACAATGATCCCAAACTAGTCGCTGGTTTACAATGATCCCAAACTAGTCGCTGGTTTACAATGTTCCCAAACTGGTCACTGGTTTGCAATATTCCCAAACTGGTCGCTGGTTTACAATGTTCCCAAACTGGTCACTGGTTTGCAATATTCCCAAACTGGTCGCTGGTTTACAATGTTCCCAAACTGGTCGCCGGTTTACAATGATCCCAAACTAGTCGCTGGTTTACAATGTTCCAAAACTGGTCACTGGTTTACAATATTCCCAAACTGGTCGCTGGTTTACAATGTTCCCAAACTGGTCGCTGGTTTACAATATTCCCAAACTGGTCGCTGGTTTACAATGTTCCAAAACTGGTCACTGGTTTACAATATTCCCAAACTGGTCGCTGGTTTACAATGTTCCCAAACTGGTCGCTGGTTTACAATATTCCCAAACTGGTCGCTGGTTTACAATGTTCCCAAACTGGTCGCTGGTTTACAATGTTCCCAAATTGGTGGCTGGTTTACAATGTTCCCAAACTGGTCGCCGGTTTACAATGATCCCAAACTAGTCGCTGTTTTACAATGTTCCCAAACTGGTCGCTGGTTTACAATGTTCCCAAACTGGTCGCTGGTTTACAATGTTCCCAAACTGGTCGCCGGTTTACAATGATCCCAAACTGGTCGCTGGTTTACAATGTTCCCAAACTGGTCACTGGTTTACAATATTCCCAAACTGGTCACTGGTTTACAATATTCCCAAACTGGTCGCTGGTTTACAATGTTCCCAAACTGGTCACTGGTTTACAATATTCCCAAACTGGTCGCTGGTTTACAATGTTCCCAAACTGGTCGGTGGTTTACAATGTTCCCAAACTAGTCGCCAGTTCCTACAATGTTCCCAAACTGGTCACTGGTTTACAATGTTCCTAAACTGGTCGCTAGTTAGTCCTACAATGTTCCCAAACTGGTCACCGGTTTACAATGATCCCAAACTAGTCGCTGGTTTACAATGTTCCCAAACTGGTCACTGGTTTACAATATTCCCAAACTGGTTGCTGGTTTACAATGTTCCCAAACTGGTCGCTGGTTTACAATGTTCCAAAACTGGTCGCCGGTTTACAATGATCCCAAACTGGTCGCTGGTTTACAATGTTCCCAAACTGGTCTCTAGTTTACAATGTTCCCAAACTGGTCGCTGGTTTACAATGTTCCCAAACTGGTCGCTGGTTTACAATGTTCCCAAATTGGTGGCTGGTTTACAATGTTCCCAAACTGGTGGCTGGTTTACAATTTTCCCAAACTGGTCGCTGGTTTACAATGTTCCCAAACTGGCCCATGGTTTACAATGTTCCCAAACTGGTCGCTGGTTTACAATGTTCCCAAACTGGTCGCTGGTTTACAATGTTCCCAAACTGGTGGCTGGTTTACAATGTTCCCAAACTGGTGGCTGGTTTACAATGTTCCCAAACTGCTCACTGGTTTACAATATTCCCAAACTGGTCGATGGTTTACAATGTTCCCAAACTGGTCGCTGGTTTACAATGTTCCCAAACTGGTCGCTGGTTTACAATGTTCCAAAACTGGTCGCCGGTTTACAATGATCCCAAACTAGTCGCTGGTTTGCAATGATCCCAAACTGGTGGCTGGTTTACAATGTTCCCAAACTGGTGGCTGGTTTACAATTTTCCCAAACTGGTCGCTGGTTTACAATGTTCCCAAACTGGCCGATGGTTTACAATGTTCCCAAACTGGTCGCTGGTTTACAATGTTCCCAAACTGGTCGCTGGTTTACAATGTTCCCAAACTGGTGGCTGGTTTACAATGTTCCCAAACTGGTGGCTGGTTTACAATGTTCCCAAACTGCTCACTGGTTTACAATATTCCCAAACTGGTCGATGGTTTACAATGTTCCCAAACTGGTCGCTGGTTTACAATGTTCCCAAACTGGTCGCTGGTTTACAATGTTCCCAAACTGGTCGCCGGTTTACAATGATCCCAAACTAGTCGCTGTTTTACAATGTTCCCAAACTGGTCGCTGGTTTACAATGTTCCCAAACTGGTCGCTGGTTTACAATGTTTCCAAACTGGTCGCCGGTTTACAATGTTCCCAAACTGGTCGCTGGTTTACAATGTTCCCAAACTGGTCGCTGGTTTACAATGTTCCCAAATTGGTGGCTGGTTTACAATGTTCCCAAACTGGTCGCTGGTTTACAATGTTCCCAAATTGGTGGCTGGTTTACAATGTTCCCAAACTGGTCGCTGGTTTACAATGTTCCCAAATTGGTGGCTGGTTTACAATGATCCCAAACTAGTCGCTGGTTTACAATGATCCCAAACTAGTCGCTGGTTTACAATGTTCCCAAACTGGTCACTGGTTTGCAATATTCCCAAACTGGTCGCTGGTTTACAATGTTCCCAAACTGGTCACTGGTTTGCAATATTCCCAAACTGGTCGCTGGTTTACAATGTTCCCAAACTGGTCGCCGGTTTACAATGATCCCAAACTAGTCGCTGGTTTACAATGTTCCAAAACTGGTCACTGGTTTACAATATTCCCAAACTGGTCGCTGGTTTACAATGTTCCCAAACTGGTCGCTGGTTTACAATATTCCCAAACTGGTCGCTGGTTTACAATGTTCCAAAACTGGTCACTGGTTTACAATATTCCCAAACTGGTCGCTGGTTTACAATGTTCCCAAACTGGTCGCTGGTTTACAATATTCCCAAACTGGTCGCTGGTTTACAATGTTCCCAAACTGGTCGCTGGTTTACAATGTTCCCAAATTGGTGGCTGGTTTACAATGTTCCCAAACTGGTCGCCGGTTTACAATGATCCCAAACTAGTCGCTGTTTTACAATGTTCCCAAACTGGTCGCTGGTTTACAATGTTCCCAAACTGGTCGCTGGTTTACAATGTTCCCAAACTGGTCGCCGGTTTACAATGATCCCAAACTGGTCGCTGGTTTACAATGTTCCCAAACTGGTCACTGGTTTACAATATTCCCAAACTGGTCACTGGTTTACAATATTCCCAAACTGGTCGCTGGTTTACAATGTTCCCAAACTGGTCACTGGTTTACAATATTCCCAAACTGGTCGCTGGTTTACAATGTTCCCAAACTGGTCGCTGGTTTACAATGTTCCCAAACTAGTCGCCAGTTCCTACAATGTTCCCAAACTGGTCACTGGTTTACAATGTTCCTAAACTGGTCGCTAGTTAGTCCTACAATGTTCCCAAACTGGTCACCGGTTTACAATGATCCCAAACTAGTCGCTGGTTTACAATGTTCCCAAACTGGTCACTGGTTTACAATATTCCCAAACTGGTTGCTGGTTTACAATGTTCCCAAACTGGTCGCTGGTTTACAATGTTCCAAAACTGGTCGCCGGTTTACAATGATCCCAAACTGGTCGCTGGTTTACAATGTTCCCAAACTGGTCTCTAGTTTACAATGTTCCCAAACT
This sequence comes from Nemertoderma westbladi, assembly GCA_032718475.1. Classification (NCBI taxonomy): domain Eukaryota; kingdom Metazoa; phylum Xenacoelomorpha; order Nemertodermatida; family Nemertodermatidae; genus Nemertoderma; species Nemertoderma westbladi. The sequence goes on along the minus strand of JAUCBJ010002615.1, from coordinate 42,309 downwards.
GGTCGCTGGTTTACAATGTTCCCAAACTGGTCGCTGGTTTACAATGTTCCCAAATTGGTGGCTGGTTTACAATGTTCCCAAACTGGTGGCTGGTTTACAATTTTCCCAAACTGGTCGCTGGTTTACAATGTTCCCAAACTGGCCCATGGTTTACAATGTTCCCAAACTGGTCGCTGGTTTACAATGTTCCCAAACTGGTCGCTGGTTTACAATGTTCCCAAACTGGTGGCTGGTTTACAATGTTCCCAAACTGGTGGCTGGTTTACAATGTTCCCAAACTGCTCACTGGTTTACAATATTCCCAAACTGGTCGATGGTTTACAATGTTCCCAAACTGGTCGCTGGTTTACAATGTTCCCAAACTGGTCGCTGGTTTACAATGTTCCAAAACTGGTCGCCGGTTTACAATGATCCCAAACTAGTCGCTGGTTTGCAATGATCCCAAACTGGTGGCTGGTTTACAATGTTCCCAAACTGGTGGCTGGTTTACAATTTTCCCAAACTGGTCGCTGGTTTACAATGTTCCCAAACTGGCCGATGGTTTACAATGTTCCCAAACTGGTCGCTGGTTTACAATGTTCCCAAACTGGTCGCTGGTTTACAATGTTCCCAAACTGGTGGCTGGTTTACAATGTTCCCAAACTGGTGGCTGGTTTACAATGTTCCCAAACTGCTCACTGGTTTACAATATTCCCAAACTGGTCGATGGTTTACAATGTTCCCAAACTGGTCGCTGGTTTACAATGTTCCCAAACTGGTCGCTGGTTTACAATGTTCCAAAACTGGTCGCCGGTTTACAATGATCCCAAACTAGTCGCTGGTTTGCAATGATCCCAAACTGGTCGCTGGTTTACAATGTTCCCAAACTGGTCTCTAGTTTACAATGTTCCCAAACTGGTCGCTGGTTTACAATGTTCCCAAACTGGTCGCTGGTTTACAATGTTCCCAAATTGGTGGCTGGTTTACAATGTTCCCAAACTGGTGGCTGGTTTACAATTTTCCCAAACTGGTCGCTGGTTTACAATGTTCCCAAACTGGCCGATAGTTTACAATGTTCCCAAACTGGTCGCTGGTTTACAATGTTCCGAAACTGGTCGCTGGTTTACAATGTTCCCAAACTGGTGGCTGGTTTACAATGTTCCCAAACTGGTGGCTGGTTTACAATGTTCCCAAACTGCTCACTGGTTTACAATATTCCCAAACTGGTCGATGGTTTACAATGTTCCCAAACTGGTCGCTGGTTTACAATGTTCCCAAACTGGTCGCTGGTTTACAATGTACCCAAACTGGTCGCTGGTTTACAATGTTCCCAAACTGGTCGTTGGTTTACAATGTTCCCAAACTGGTGGCTGGTTTACAATGTTCCCAAACTGGTGGCTGGTTTACAATGTTCCCAAACTGGTCGCCAGTTCCTACAATGTTCCCAAACTGGTCGCTGGTTTACAATGTTCCCAAACTGGTCGCTGGTTTACAATGTTCCCAAACTGGTCGCTGGTTTACAATATTCCCAAACTGGTGGCTGGTTTACAATGTTCCCAAACTGGTCGCTGGTTTACAATGTTCCCAAACTGGTGGCTGGTTTAGAATGTTTCCAAACTGGTGGCTGGTTTACAATGTTCTCAAACTGGTGGCTGGTTTACAATGTTCCCAAACTGGTCACTGGTTTACAATATTCCCAAACTGGTCGATGGTTTACAATGTTCCTAAACTGGTCGCTGGTTTACAATGTTCCCAAACTGGTCGCTGGTTTACAATGTTCCCAAACTGGTCGCTGGTTTACAATGTTCCCAAACTGGTGGCTGGTTTACAATGTTCCCAAACTGGTAGCTGGTTTACAATGTTCCCAAACTGGTCGCCAGTTCCTACAATGTTCCCAAACTGGTCGCTGGTTTACAATGTTCCCTAACTGGTCGCTGGTTTACAATGTTCCCAAACTGGTCGCTGGTTTACAGTGTTCCCAAACTGGTGGCTTGTTTACAATGTTTCCAAACTGGTGGCTGGTTTACAATGTTTCCAAACTGGTGGCTGGTTTACAATGTTCCCAAACTAGTCGCCAGTTCCAACAATGTTCCCAAACTGGTCGCTGGTTTACAATGTTCCCAAACTGGTCGCTGGTTTACAATGTTCCTAAACTGGTCGCTGATTAACAATGTTCCCAAACTGGTCGCCAGTTCCTACAATGTTCCCAAACTGGTCGCTGGTTTACAATGTTCCCAAACTGGTCGCTGGTTTACAATGTTCCCAAACTGGTCGCTGGTTTACAATGTTCCCAAACTGGTCGCTGGTTTACAATGTTCCTAAACTGGTCGCTGATTAACAATGTTCCCAAACTGGTCGCCAGTTCCTACAATGTTCCCAAACTGGTCGCTGGTTTACAATGTTCCCAAACTGGTCGCTGGTTTACAATGTTCCCAAACTGGTCGCTGGTTTACAATGTTCCCAAACTGGTCGCTGGTTTACAATGTTCCTAAACTGGTCGCTGATTAACAATGTTCCCAAACTGGTCGCCAGTTCCTACAATGTTCCCAAACTGGTCGCTGGTTTACAATGTTCCCAAACTGGTCGCAGGTTTACAATGTTCCCAAACTGGTCGCTGGTTTACAATGTTCCCAAACTGGTCGTTGGTTTACAATGTTCCCAAACTGGTGGCTGGTTCACAATGTTCCCAAACTGGTGGCTGGTTTACAATGTTCCCAAACTGGTCGCCAGTTCCTACAATGTTCCCAAACTGGTCGCTGGTTTACAATGTTCCCAAACTGGTCGCTGGTTTACAATGTTCCCAAACTGGTTGCTGGTTTACAATGTTCCCAAACTGGTGGCTGGTTTACAATGTTCCCAAACTGGTCGCTGGTTTACAATGTTCCCAAACTGGTGGCTGGTTTAGAATGTTTCCAAACTGGTGGCTGGTTTACAATGTTCTCAAACTGGTGGCTGGTTTACAATGTTCCCAAACTGGTCACTGGTTTACAATATTCCCAAACTGGTCGATGGTTTACAATGTTCCTAAACTGGTCGCTGGTTTACAATGTTCCCAAACTGGTCGCTGGTTTACAATGTTCCCAAACTGGTCGCTGGTTTACAATGTTCCCAAACTGGTGGCTGGTTTACAATGTTCCCAAACTGGTAGCTGGTTTACAATGTTCTCAAACTGGTCGCCAGTTCCTACAATGTTCCCAAACTGGTCGCTGGTTTACAATGTTCCCAAACTGGTCGCTGGTTTACAATGTTCCCAAACTGGTCGCTGGTTTACAGTGTTCCCAAACTGGTGGCTGGTTTACAATGTTTCCAAACTGGTGGCTGGTTTACAATGTTTCCAAACTGGTGGCTGGTTTACAATGTTACCAAACTAGTAGCCAGTTCCAACAATGTTCCCAAACTGGTCGCTGGTTTACAATGTTCCCAAACTGGTCGCTGGTTTACAATGTTCCTAAACTGGTCGCTGATTAACAATGTTCCCAAACTGGTCGCCAGTTCCTACAATGTTCCCAAACTGGTCGCTGGTTTACAATGTTCCCAAACTGGTCGCTGGTTTACAATGTTCCCAAACTGGTCGCTGGTTTACAATGTTCCCAAACTGGTGGCTGGTTTACAATGTTCCCAAACTGCTCACTGGTTTACAATATTCCCAAACTGGTCGATGGTTTACAATGTTCCCAAACTGGTCGCTGGTTTACAATGTTCCCAAACTGGTCGCTGGTTTACAATGTTCCCAAACTGGTCGCTGGTTTACAATGTTCCCAAACTGGTCGTTGGTTTACAATGTTCCCAAACTGGTGGCTGGTTTACAATGTTCCCAAACTGGTGGCTGGTTTACAATGTTCCCAAACTGGTCGCCAGTTCCTACAATGTTCCCAAACTGGTCGCTGGTTTACAATGTTCCCAAACTGGTCGCTGGTTTACAATGTTCCCAAACTGGTCGCTGGTTTACAATATTCCCAAACTGGTGGCTGGTTTACAATGTTCCCAAACTGGTCGCTGGTTTACAATGTTCCCAAACTGGTGGCTGGTTTAGAATGTTTCCAAACTGGTGGCTGGTTTACAATGTTCTCAAACTGGTGGCTGGTTTACAATGTTCCCAAACTGGTCACTGGTTTACAATATTCCCAAACTGGTCGATGGTTTACAATGTTCCTAAACTGGTCGCTGGTTTACAATGTTCCCAAACTGGTCGCTGGTTTACAATGTTCCCAAACTGGTCGCTGGTTTACAATGTTCCCAAACTGGTGGCTGGTTTACAATGTTCCCAAACTGGTAGCTGGTTTACAATGTTCCCAAACTGGTCGCCAGTTCCTACAATGTTCCCAAACTGGTCGCTGGTTTACAATGTTCCCTAACTGGTCGCTGGTTTACAATGTTCCCAAACTGGTCGCTGGTTTACAGTGTTCCCAAACTGGTGGCTTGTTTACAATGTTTCCAAACTGGTGGCTGGTTTACAATGTTTCCAAACTGGTGGCTGGTTTACAATGTTCCCAAACTAGTCGCCAGTTCCAACAATGTTCCCAAACTGGTCGCTGGTTTACAATGTTCCCAAACTGGTCGCTGGTTTACAATGTTCCTAAACTGGTCGCTGATTAACAATGTTCCCAAACTGGTCGCCAGTTCCTACAATGTTCCCAAACTGGTCGCTGGTTTACAATGTTCCCAAACTGGTCGCTGGTTTACAATGTTCCCAAACTGGTCGCTGGTTTACAATGTTCCCAAACTGGTCGCTGGTTTACAATGTTCCTAAACTGGTCGCTGATTAACAATGTTCCCAAACTGGTCGCCAGTTCCTACAATGTTCCCAAACTGGTCGCTGGTTTACAATGTTCCCAAACTGGTCGCTGGTTTACAATGTTCCCAAACTGGTCGCTGGTTTACAATGTTCCCAAACTGGTCGCTGGTTTACAATGTTCCTAAACTGGTCGCTGATTAACAATGTTCCCAAACTGGTCGCCAGTTCCTACAATGTTCCCAAACTGGTCGCTGGTTTACAATGTTCCCAAACTGGTCGCAGGTTTACAATGTTCCCAAACTGGTCGCTGGTTTACAATGTTCCCAAACTGGTCGTTGGTTTACAATGTTCCCAAACTGGTGGCTGGTTCACAATGTTCCCAAACTGGTGGCTGGTTTACAATGTTCCCAAACTGGTCGCCAGTTCCTACAATGTTCCCAAACTGGTCGCTGGTTTACAATGTTCCCAAACTGGTCGCTGGTTTACAATGTTCCCAAACTGGTTGCTGGTTTACAATGTTCCCAAACTGGTGGCTGGTTTACAATGTTCCCAAACTGGTCGCTGGTTTACAATGTTCCCAAACTGGTGGCTGGTTTAGAATGTTTCCAAACTGGTGGCTGGTTTACAATGTTCTCAAACTGGTGGCTGGTTTACAATGTTCCCAAACTGGTCACTGGTTTACAATATTCCCAAACTGGTCGATGGTTTACAATGTTCCTAAACTGGTCGCTGGTTTACAATGTTCCCAAACTGGTCGCTGGTTTACAATGTTCCCAAACTGGTCGCTGGTTTACAATGTTCCCAAACTGGTGGCTGGTTTACAATGTTCCCAAACTGGTAGCTGGTTTACAATGTTCTCAAACTGGTCGCCAGTTCCTACAATGTTCCCAAACTGGTCGCTGGTTTACAATGTTCCCAAACTGGTCGCTGGTTTACAATGTTCCCAAACTGGTCGCTGGTTTACAGTGTTCCCAAACTGGTGGCTGGTTTACAATGTTTCCAAACTGGTGGCTGGTTTACAATGTTTCCAAACTGGTGGCTGGTTTACAATGTTACCAAACTAGTCGCCAGTTCCAACAATGTTCCCAAACTGGTCGCTGGTTTACAATGTTCCCAAACTGGTCGCTGGTTTACAATGTTCCTAAACTGGTCGCTGATTAACAATGTTCCCAAACTGGTCGCCAGTTCCTACAATGTTCCCAAACTGGTCGCTGGTTTACAATGTTCCCAAACTGGTCGCTGGTTTACAATGTTCCCAAACTGGTCGCTGGTTTACAATGTTCCCAAACTGGTCGCTGGTTTACAATGTTCCTAAACTGGTCGCTGATTAACAATGTTCCCAAACTGGTCGCCAGTTCCTACAATGTTCCCAAACTGGTCGCTGGTTTACAATGTTCCCAAACTGGTCGCTGGTTTACAATGTTCCCAAACTGGTCGCTGGTTTACAATGTTCCCAAACTGGTCGCTGGTTTACAATGTTCCTAAACTGGTCGCTGATTAACAATGTTCCCAAACTGGTCGCCAGTTCCTACAATGTTCCCAAACTGGTCGCTGGTTTACAATGTTCCCAAACTGGTCGCTGGTTTACAATGTTCCCAAACTGGTCGCTGGTTTACAATGTTCCTAAACTGGTCGCTGATTAACAATGTTCCCAAACTGGTCGCCAGTTCCTACAATGTTCCCAAACTGGTCGCTGGTTTACAATGTTCCCAAACTGGTCGCTGGTTTACAATGTTCCCAAACTGGTCGCTGGTTTACAATGTTCCTAAACTGGTCGCTGATTAACAATGTTCCTAAACTGATCGCTGATTAACAATGTTCCTAAACTGGTCGCTGATTAACAATGTTCCCAAACTGGTCGCTGGTTTACAATGTTCCCAAACTGGTCGCTGGTTTACAATGTTCCTAAACTGATCGCTGATTAACAATGTTCCTAAACTGGTCGCTGATTAACAATGTTCCCAAACTGGTCGCCAGTTCCTACAATGTTCCCAAACTGGTCGCTGGTTTACAATGTTCCCAAACTGGTCGCTGGTTTACAATGTTCCCAAACTGGTCGCTGGTTTACAATGTTCCTAAACTGGTCGCTGATTAACAATGTTCCCAAACTGGTCGCCAGTTCCTACAATGTTCCCAAACTGGTCGCTGGTTTACAATGTTCCCAAACTGGTCGCTGGTTTACAATGTTCCCAAACTGGTCGCTGGTTTACAATGTTCCCAAACTGGTCGCTGGTTTACAATGTTCCTAAACTGGTCGCTGATTAACAATGTTCCCAAACTGGTCGCCAGTTCCTACAATGTTCCCAAACTGGTCGCTGGTTTACAATGTTCCCAAACTGGTCGCTGGTTTACAATGTTCCCAAACTGGTCGCTGGTTTACAATGTTCCTAAACTGGTCGCTGATTAACAATGTTCCCAAACTGGTCGCCAGTTCCTACAATGTTCCCAAACTGGTCGCTGGTTTACAATGTTCCCAAACTGGTCGCTGGTTTACAATGTTCCCAAACTGGTCGCTGGTTTACAATGTTCCCAAACTGGTCGCTGGTTTACAATGTTCCTAAACTGGTCGCTGATTAACAATGTTCCTAAACTGATCGCTGATTAACAATGTTCCTAAACTGGTCGCTGATTAACAATGTTCCTAAACTGATCGCTGATTAACAATGTTCCTAAACTGGTCGCTGATTAACAATGTTCCTAAACTGGTCGCTGATTAACAATGTTCCTAAACTGATCGCTGATTAACAATGTTCCTAAACTGGTCGCTGATTAACAATGTTCCTAAACTGATCGCTGATTAACAATGTTCCTAAACTGGTCGCTGATTAACAATGTTCCTAAACTGATCGCTGATTAACAATGTTCCTAAACTGATCGCTGATTAACAATGTTCCTAAACTGGTCGCTGATTAACAATGTTCCCAAACTGGTCGCTGGTTTACAATGTTCCCAAACTGGTCGTTGGTTTACAATGTTCCCAAACTGGTGGCTGGTTTACAATGTTCCCAAACTGGTGGCTGGTTTACAATGTTCCCAAACTGGTCGCCAGTTCCTACAATGTTCCCAAACTGGTCGCTGGTTTACAATGTTCCCAAACTGGTCGCTGGTTTACAATGTTCCCAAACTGGTCGCTGGTTTACAATGTTCCCAAACTGGTGGCTGGTTTACAATGTTCCCAAACTAGTCGCTGGTTTACAATGTTCCCAAACTGGTGGCTGGTTTAGAATGTTTCCAAACTGGTGGCTGGTTTACAATGTTCCCAAACTGGTCACTGGTTTACAATATTCCCAAACTGGTCGATGGTTTACAATGTTCCTAAACTGGTCGCTGGTTTACAATGTTCCCAAACTGGTCGCTGGTTTACAATGTTCCCAAACTGGTCGCTGGTTTACAATGTTCCCAAACTGGTGGCTGGTTTACAATGTTCCCAAACTGGTAGCTGGTTTACAATGTTCCCAAACTGGTCGCCAGTTCCTACAATGTTCCCAAACTGGTCGCTGGTTTACAATGTTCCCAAACTGGTCGCTGGTTTACAATGTTCCCAAACTGGTCGCTGGTTTACAGTGTTCCCAAACTGGTGGCTGGTTTACAATGTTTCCAAACTGGTGGCTGGTTTACAATGTTTCCAAACTGGTGGCTGGTTTACAATGTTCCCAAACTAGTCGCCAGTTCCAACAATGTTCCCAAACTGGTCGCTGGTTTACAATGTTCCCAAACTGGTCGCTGGTTTACAATGTTCCTAAACTGGTCGCTGATTAACAATGTTCCCAAACTGGTCGCCAGTTCCTACAATGTTCCCAAACTGGTCGCTGGTTTACAATGTTCCCAAACTGGTCGCTGGTTTACAATGTTCCCAAACTGGTCGCTGGTTTACAATGTTCCCAAACTGGTCGCTGGTTTACAATGTTCCTAAACTGGTCGCTGATTAACAATGTTCCCAAACTGGTCGCCAGTTCCTACAATGTTCCCAAACTGGTCGCTGGTTTACAATGTTCCCAAACTGGTCGCTGGTTTACAATGTTCCCAAACTGGTCGCTGGTTTACAATGTTCCCAAACTGGTCGCTGGTTTACAATGTTCCTAAACTGGTCGCTGATTAACAATGTTCCCAAACTGGTCGCCAGTTCCTACAATGTTCCCAAACTGGTCGCTGGTTTACAATGTTCCCAAACTGGTCGCTGGTTTACAATGTTCACAAACTGGTCGCTGGTTTACAATGTTCCTAAACTGGTCGCTGATTAACAATGTTCCCAAACTGGTCGCCAGTTCCTACAATGTTCCCAAACTGGTCGCTGGTTTACAATGTTCCCAAACTGGTCGCTGGTTTACAATGTTCCCAAACTGGTCGCTGGTTTACAATGTTCCTAAACTGGTCGCTGATTAACAATGTTCCTAAACTGATCGCTGATTAACAATGTTCCTAAACTGGTCGCTGATTAACAATGTTCCCAAACTGGTCGCTGGTTTACAATGTTCCCAAACTGGTCGCTGGTTTACAATGTTCCTAAACTGATCGCTGATTAACAATGTTCCTAAACTGGTCGCTGATTAACAATGTTCCCAAACTGGTCGCCAGTTCCTACAATGTTCCCAAACTGGTCGCTGGTTTACAATGTTCCCAAACTGGTCGCTGGTTTACAATGTTCCCAAACTGGTCGCTGGTTTACAATGTTCCTAAACTGGTCGCTGATTAACAATGTTCCCAAACTGGTCGCCAGTTCCTACAATGTTCCCAAACTGGTCGCTGGTTTACAATGTTCCCAAACTGGTCGCTGGTTTACAATGTTCCCAAACTGGTCGCTGGTTTACAATGTTCCCAAACTGGTCGCTGGTTTACAATGTTCCTAAACTGGTCGCTGATTAACAATGTTCCCAAACTGGTCGCCAGTTCCTACAATGTTCCCAAACTGGTCGCTGGTTTACAATGTTCCCAAACTGGTCGCTGGTTTACAATGTTCCCAAACTGGTCGCTGGTTTACAATGTTCCTAAACTGGTCGCTGATTAACAATGTTCCCAAACTGGTCGCCAGTTCCTACAATGTTCCCAAACTGGTCGCTGGTTTACAATGTTCCCAAACTGGTCGCTGGTTTACAATGTTCCCAAACTGGTCGCTGGTTTACAATGTTCCCAAACTGGTCGCTGGTTTACAATGTTCCTAAACTGGTCGCTGATTAACAATGTTCCTAAACTGATCGCTGATTAACAATGTTCCTAAACTGGTCGCTGATTAACAATGTTCCTAAACTGATCGCTGATTAACAATGTTCCTAAACTGATCGCTGATTAACAATGTTCCTAAACTGGTCGCTGATTAACAATGTTCCTAAACTGATCGCTGATTAACAATGTTCCTAAACTGGTCGCTGATTAACAATGTTCCTAAACTGGTCGCTGATTAACAATGTTCCTAAACTGATCGCTGGTTTACAATGTTCCCAAACTGGTCGCTGATTAACAATGTTCCTAAACTGGTCGCTGATTAACAATGTTCCTAAACTGATCGCTGATTAACAATGTTCCTAAACTGGTCGCTGATTAACAATGTTCCTAAACTGGTCGCTGATTAACAATGTTCCTAAACTGATCGCTGATTAACAATGTTCCTAAACTGATCGCTGATTAACAATGTTCCTAAACTGGTCGCTGGTTTACAATGTTCCCAAACTGGTCGCTGATTAACAATGTTCCCAAACTGGTCGCTGATTAACAATGTTCCTAAACTGGTCGCTGATTAACAATGTTCCTAAACTGGTCGCTGGTTTACAATGTTCCCAAACTGGTCGCTGGTTTACAATGTTCCCAAACTGATCGCTGGTTTACAATGTTCCTAAACTGATCGCTGGTTTACAATGTTCCTAAACTGATCGCTGATTAACAATGTTCCTAAACTGGTCGCTGATTAACAATGTTCCTAAACTGATCGCTGGTTTACAATGTTCCTAAACTGATCGCTGATTAACAATGTTCCTAAACTGATCGCTGATTAACAATGTTCCTAAACTGGTCGCTGGTTTACAATGTTCCTAAACTGATCGCTGATTAACAATGTTCCTAAACTGATCGCTGATTAACAATGTTCCTAAACTGGTCGCTGGTTTACAATGTTCCTAAACTGGTCGCTGATTAACAATGTTCCTAAACTGATCGCTGGTTTACAATGTTCCTAAACTGATCGCTGATTAACAATGTTCCTAAACTGATCGCTGATTAACAATGTTCCTAAACTGGTCGCTGGTTTACAATGTTCCTAAACTGATCGCTGATTAACAATGTTCCTAAACTGATCGCTGATTAACAATGTTCCTAAACTGGTCGCTGGTTTACAATGTTCCTAAACTGGTCGCTGATTAACAATGTTCCTAAACTGGTCGCTGATTAACAATGTTCCTAAACTGGTCGCTGGTTTACAATGTTCCTAAACTGGTCGCTGATTAACAATGTTCCTAAACTGATCGCTGATTAACAATGTTCCTAAACTGGTCGCTGATTAACAATGTTCCTAAACTGGTCGCTGATTAACAATGTTCCTAAACTGGTCGCTGGTTTACAATGTTCCTAAACTGATCGCTGATTAACAATGTTCCTAAACTGATCGCTGATTAACAATGTTCCGAAACTGGTCGCTGGTTTACAATGTTCCTAAACTGATCGCTGATTAACAATGTTCCTAAACTGGTCGCTGATTAACAATGTTCCTAAACTGGTCGCTGGTTTACAATGTTCCTAAACTGGTCGCTGATTAACAATGTTCCTAAACTGGTCGCTGGTTTACAATGTTCCCAAACTGGTCGCTGATTAACAATGTTCCTAAACTGATCGCTGATTAACAATGTTCCTAAACTGATCGCTGATTAACAATGTTCCTAAACTGGTCGCCAGTTCCTACAATGTTCCCAAACTGGTCGCTAGTTTACAATGTTCCTAAACTGATCGCTGATTAACAATGTTCCTAAACTGATCGCTGATTAACAATGTTCCTAAACTGATCGCTGATTAACAATGTTCCTAAACTGGTCGCCAGTTCCTACAATGTTCCCAAACTGGTCGCTGGTTTACAATGTTCCTAAACTGGTCGCTGATTAACAATGTTCCTAAACTGGTCGCTGGTTTACAATGTTCCCAAACTGGTCGCTGATTAACAATGTTCCTAAACTGATCGCTGATTAACAATGTTCCTAAACTGGTCGCTGATTAACAATGTTCCTAAACTGGTCGCTGATTAACAATGTTCCTAAACTGATCGCTGGTTTACAATGTTCCTAAACTGGTCGCTGGTTTACAATGTTCCCAAACTGGTCGCTAGTTTACAATGTTCCTAAACTGATCGCTGATTAACAATGTTCCTAAACTGATCGCTGATTAACAATGTTCCTAAACTGATCGCTGATTAACAATGTTCCTAAACTGATCGCTGATTAACAATGTTCCTAAACTGATCGCTGATTAACAATGTTCCTAAACTGATCGCTGATTAACAATGTTCCTAAACTGGTCGCTGATTAACAATGTTCCTAAACTGATCGCTGGTTTACAATGTTCCTAAACTGGTCGCTGGTTTACAATGTTCCCAAACTGGTCGCTAGTTTACAATGTTCCTAAACTGATCGCTGATTAACAATGTTCCTAAACTGATCGCTGATTAACAATGTTCCTAAACTGATCGCTGATTAACAATGTTCCTAAACTGATCGCTGATTAACAATGTTCCTAAACTGATCGCTGATTAACAATGTTCCTAAACTGGTCGCTGATTAACAATGTTCCTAAACTGATCGCTGGTTTACAATGTTCCTAAACTGGTCGCTGGTTTACAATGTTCCCAAACTGGTCGCTAGTTTACAATGTTCCTAAACTGATCGCTGATTAACAATGTTCCTAAACTGATCGCTGATTAACAATGTTCCTAAACTGATCGCTGATTAACAATGTTCCTAAACTGATCGCTGATTAACAATGTTCCTAAACTGGTCGCTGGTTTACAATGTTCCCAAACTGGTCGCTAGTTTACAATGTTCCTAAACTGATCGCTGATTAACAATGTTCCCAAACTGGTCGCTAGTTTACAATGTTCCTAAACTGATCGCTGATTAACAATGTTCCTAAACTGATCGCTGATTAACAATGTTCCTAAACTGGTCGCTGGTTTACAATGTTCCCAAACTGGTCGCTAGTTTACAATGTTCCTAAACTGATCGCTGATTAACAATGTTCCTAAACTGATCGCTGATTAACAATGTTCCTAAACTGATCGCTGATTAACAATGTTCCTAAACTGATCGCTGATTAACAATGTTCCTAAACTGATCGCTGATTAACAATGTTCCTAAACTGATCGCTGGTTTACAATGTTCCTAAACTGGTCGCTGATTAACAATGTTCCCAAACTGGTCGCTGGTTTACAATGTTCCTAAACTGATCGCTGATTAACAATGTTCCTAAACTGGTCGCTGATTAACAATGTTCCTAAACTGATCGCTGATTAACAATGTTCCTAAACTGATCGCTGATTAACAATGTTCCTAAACTGATCGCTGATTAACAATGTTCCTAAACTGATCGCTGATTAACAATGTTCCTAAACTGATCGCTGATTAACAATGTTCCTAAACTGATCGCTGATTAACAATGTTCCTAAACTGGTCGCTGATTAACAATGTTCCTAAACTGATCGCTGATTAACAATGTTCCTAAACTGATCGCTGATTAACAATGTTCCTAAACTGATCGCTGATTAACAATGTTCCTAAACTGATCGCTGATTAACAATGTTCCTAAACTGGTCGCTGATTAACAATGTTCCTAAACTGATCGCTGGTTTACAATGTTCCTAAACTGGTCGCTGGTTTACAATGTTCCCAAACTGGTCGCTAGTTTACAATGTTCCTAAACTGATCGCTGATTAACAATGTTCCTAAACTGATCGCTGATTAACAATGTTCCCAAACTGGTCGCCAGTTCCTACAATGTTCCCAAACTGGTCGCTGGTTTACAATGTTCCCAAACTGGTCGCTGGTTTACAATGTTCCCAAACTGGTCGCTGGTTTACAATGTTCCTAAACTGGTCGCTGATTAACAATGTTCCCAAACTGGTCGCCAGTTCCTACAATGTTCCCAAACTGGTCGCTGGTTTACAATGTTCCCAAACTGGTCGCTGGTTTACAATGTTCCCAAACTGGTCGCTGGTTTACAATGTTCCCAAACTGGTCGCTGGTTTACAATGTTCCTAAACTGGTCGCTGATTAACAATGTTCCTAAACTGATCGCTGATTAACAATGTTCCTAAACTGGTCGCTGATTAACAATGTTCCTAAACTGATCGCTGATTAACAATGTTCCTAAACTGATCGCTGATTAACAATGTTCCTAAACTGGTCGCTGATTAACAATGTTCCTAAACTGATCGCTGATTAACAATGTTCCTAAACTGGTCGCTGATTAACAATGTTCCTAAACTGGTCGCTGATTAACAATGTTCCTAAACTGATCGCTGGTTTACAATGTTCCCAAACTGGTCGCTGATTAACAATGTTCCTAAACTGGTCGCCAGTTCCTACAATGTTCCCAAACTGGTCGCTGGTTTACAATGTTCCCAAACTGGTCGCTGGTTTACAATGTTCCCAAACTGGTCGCTGGTTTACAATGTTCCTAAACTGGTCGCTGATTAACAATGTTCCCAAACTGGTCGCCAGTTCCTACAATGTTCCCAAACTGGTCGCTGGTTTACAATGTTCCCAAACTGGTCGCTGGTTTACAATGTTCCCAAACTGGTCGCTGGTTTACAATGTTCCCAAACTGGTCGCTGGTTTACAATGTTCCTAAACTGGTCGCTGATTAACAATGTTCCTAAACTGATCGCTGATTAACAATGTTCCTAAACTGGTCGCTGATTAACAATGTTCCTAAACTGATCGCTGATTAACAATGTTCCTAAACTGATCGCTGATTAACAATGTTCCTAAACTGGTCGCTGATTAACAATGTTCCTAAACTGATCGCTGATTAACAATGTTCCTAAACTGGTCGCTGATTAACAATGTTCCTAAACTGGTCGCTGATTAACAATGTTCCTAAACTGATCGCTGGTTTACAATGTTCCCAAACTGGTCGCTGATTAACAATGTTCCTAAACTGGTCGCTGATTAACAATGTTCCTAAACTGATCGCTGATTAACAATGTTCCTAAACTGGTCGCTGATTAACAATGTTCCTAAACTGGTCGCTGATTAACAATGTTCCTAAACTGATCGCTGATTAACAATGTTCCTAAACTGATCGCTGATTAACAATGTTCCTAAACTGGTCGCTGGTTTACAATGTTCCCAAACTGGTCGCTGATTAACAATGTTCCCAAACTGGTCGCTGATTAACAATGTTCCTAAACTGGTCGCTGATTAACAATGTTCCTAAACTGGTCGCTGGTTTACAATGTTCCCAAACTGGTCGCTGGTTTACAATGTTCCCAAACTGATCGCTGGTTTACAATGTTCCTAAACTGATCGCTGGTTTACAATGTTCCTAAACTGATCGCTGATTAACAATGTTCCTAAACTGGTCGCTGATTAACAATGTTCCTAAACTGATCGCTGGTTTACAATGTTCCTAAACTGATCGCTGATTAACAATGTTCCTAAACTGATCGCTGATTAACAATGTTCCTAAACTGGTCGCTGGTTTACAATGTTCCTAAACTGATCGCTGATTAACAATGTTCCTAAACTGATCGCTGATTAACAATGTTCCTAAACTGGTCGCTGGTTTACAATGTTCCTAAACTGGTCGCTGATTAACAATGTTCCTAAACTGATCGCTGGTTTACAATGTTCCAAACTGATCGCTGATTAACAATGTTCCTAAACTGATCGCTGATTAACAATGTTCCTAAACTGGTCGCTGGTTTACAATGTTCCTAAACTGATCGCTGATTAACAATGTTCCTAAACTGATCGCTGATTAACAATGTTCCTAAACTGGTCGCTGGTTTACAATGTTCCTAAACTGGTCGCTGATTAACAATGTTCCTAAACTGGTCGCTGATTAACAATGTTCCTAAACTGGTCGCTGATTAACAATGTTCCTAAACTGATCGCTGATTAACAATGTTCCTAAACTGGTCGCTGGTTTACAATGTTCCTAAACTGATCGCTGATTAACAATGTTCCTAAACTGGTCGCTGATTAACAATGTTCCTAAACTGATCGCTGATTAACAATGTTCCTAAACTGGTCGCTGATTAACAATGTTCCTAAACTGGTCGCTGATTAACAATGTTCCTAAACTGGTCGCTGGTTTACAATGTTCCTAAACTGATCGCTGATTAACAATGTTCCTAAACTGATCGCTGATTAACAATGTTCCGAAACTGGTCGCTGGTTTACAATGTTCCTAAACTGATCGCTGATTAACAATGTTCCTAAACTGGTCGCTGATTAACAATGTTCCTAAACTGGTCGCTGGTTTACAATGTTCCTAAACTGGTCGCTGATTAACAATGTTCCTAAACTGGTCGCTGGTTTACAATGTTCCCAAACTGGTCGCTGATTAACAATGTTCCTAAACTGATCGCTGATTAACAATGTTCCTAAACTGATCGCTGATTAACAATGTTCCTAAACTGGTCGCCAGTTCCTACAATGTTCCCAAACTGGTCGCTAGTTTACAATGTTCCTAAACTGATCGCTGATTAACAATGTTCCTAAACTGATCGCTGATTAACAATGTTCCTAAACTGATCGCTGATTAACAATGTTCCTAAACTGGTCGCCAGTTCCTACAATGTTCCCAAACTGGTCGCTGGTTTACAATGTTCCTAAACTGGTCGCTGATTAACAATGTTCCTAAACTGGTCGCTGGTTTACAATGTTCCCAAACTGGTCGCTGATTAACAATGTTCCTAAACTGATCGCTGATTAACAATGTTCCTAAACTGGTCGCTGATTAACAATGTTCCTAAACTGGTCGCTGATTAACAATGTTCCTAAACTGATCGCTGGTTTACAATGTTCCTAAACTGGTCGCTGGTTTACAATGTTCCCAAACTGGTCGCTAGTTTACAATGTTCCTAAACTGATCGCTGATTAACAATGTTCCTAAACTGATCGCTGATTAACAATGTTCCTAAACTGATCGCTGATTAACAATGTTCCTAAACTGATCGCTGATTAACAATGTTCCTAAACTGATCGCTGATTAACAATGTTCCTAAACTGATCGCTGATTAACAATGTTCCTAAACTGGTCGCTGATTAACAATGTTCCTAAACTGATCGCTGGTTTACAATGTTCCTAAACTGGTCGCTGGTTTACAATGTTCCCAAACTGGTCGCTAGTTTACAATGTTCCTAAACTGATCGCTGATTAACAATGTTCCTAAACTGATCGCTGATTAACAATGTTCCTAAACTGATCGCTGATTAACAATGTTCCTAAACTGATCGCTGATTAACAATGTTCCTAAACTGATCGCTGATTAACAATGTTCCTAAACTGGTCGCTGATTAACAATGTTCCTAAACTGATCGCTGGTTTACAATGTTCCTAAACTGATCGCTGGTTTACAATGTTCCCAAACTGGTCGCTAGTTTACAATGTTCCTAAACTGATCGCTGATTAACAATGTTCCTAAACTGATCGCTGATTAACAATGTTCCTAAACTGATCGCTGATTAACAATGTTCCTAAACTGATCGCTGATTAACAATGTTCCTAAACTGGTCGCTGGTTTACAATGTTCCCAAACTGGTCGCTAGTTTACAATGTTCCTAAACTGATCGCTGATTAACAATGTTCCCAAACTGGTCGCTAGTTTACAATGTTCCTAAACTGATCGCTGATTAACAATGTTCCTAAACTGATCGCTGATTAACAATGTTCCTAAACTGGTCGCTGGTTTACAATGTTCCCAAACTGGTCGCTAGTTTACAATGTTCCTAAACTGATCGCTGATTAACAATGTTCCTAAACTGATCGCTGATTAACAATGTTCCTAAACTGATCGCTGATTAACAATGTTCCTAAACTGATCGCTGATTAACAATGTTCCTAAACTGATCGCTGATTAACAATGTTCCTAAACTGATCGCTGGTTTACAATGTTCCTAAACTGGTCGCTGATTAACAATGTTCCCAAACTGGTCGCTGGTTTACAATGTTCCTAAACTGATCGCTGATTAACAATGTTCCTAAACTGGTCGCTGATTAACAATGTTCCTAAACTGATCGCTGATTAACAATGTTCCTAAACTGATCGCTGATTAACAATGTTCCTAAACTGATCGCTGATTAACAATGTTCCTAAACTGATCGCTGATTAACAATGTTCCTAAACTGATCGCTGATTAACAATGTTCCTAAACTGATCGCTGATTAACAATGTTCCTAAACTGGTCGCTGATTAACAATGTTCCTAAACTGATCGCTGATTAACAATGTTCCTAAACTGATCGCTGATTAACAATGTTCCTAAACTGATCGCTGATTAACAATGTTCCTAAACTGATCGCTGATTAACAATGTTCCTAAACTGGTCGCTGATTAACAATGTTCCTAAACTGATCGCTGGTTTACAATGTTCCTAAACTGGTCGCTGGTTTACAATGTTCCCAAACTGGTCGCTAGTTTACAATGTTCCTAAACTGATCGCTGATTAACAATGTTCCTAAACTGATCGCTGATTAACAATGTTCCTAAACTGATCGCTGATTAACAATGTTCCTAAACTGATCGCTGATTAACAATGTTCCTAAACTGATCGCTGATTAACAATGTTCCTAAACTGGTCGCTGATTAACAATGTTCCTAAACTGATCGCTGGTTTACAATGTTCCTAAACTGGTCGCTGGTTTACAATGTTCCCAAACTGGTCGCTAGTTTACAATGTTCCTAAACTGATCGCTGATTAACAATGTTCCTAAACTGATCGCTGATTAACAATGTTCCTAAACTGATCGCTGATTAACAATGTTCCTAAACTGATCGCTGATTAACAATGTTCCTAAACTGGTCGCTGGTTTACAATGTTCCCAAACTGGTCGCTAGTTTACAATGTTCCTAAACTGATCGCTGATTAACAATGTTCCCAAACTGGTCGCTAGTTTACAATGTTCCTAAACTGATCGCTGATTAACAATGTTCCTAAACTGATCGCTGATTAACAATGTTCCTAAACTGGTCGCTGGTTTACAATGTTCCCAAACTGGTCGCTAGTTTACAATGTTCCTAAACTGATCGCTGATTAACAATGTTCCTAAACTGATCGCTGATTAACAATGTTCCTAAACTGATCGCTGATTAACAATGTTCCTAAACTGATCGCTGATTAACAATGTTCCTAAACTGATCGCTGATTAACAATGTTCCTAAACTGGTCGCTGATTAACAATGTTCCTAAACTGATCGCTGATTAACAATGTTCCTAAACTGGTCGCTGATTAACAATGTTCCTAAACTGGTCGCTGATTAACAATGTTCCTAAACTGATCGCTGATTAACAATGTTCCTAAACTGATCGCTGATTAACAATGTTCCTAAACTGATCGCTGATTAACAATGTTCCTAAACTGATCGCTGATTAACAATGTTCCTAAACTGATCGCTGATTAACAATGTTCCTAAACTGATCGCTGATTAACAATGTTCCTAAACTGATCGCTGATTAACAATGTTCCTAAACTGATCGCTGATTAACAATGTTCCTAAACTGATCGCTGATTAACAATGTTCCTAAACTGATCGCTGATTAACAATGTTCCTAAACTGATCGCTAGCCGTTTGCGAGATATTGTAAAATCTGACTCAGTGAAGATGGTGTTATCGAACCCGTAATTGATGCCCCCGAGTGGATATCTCCCATGGTCGCTGTCCTCAAAAAGCGACAGCCACAAGAGAAAACTAAAATCAGGTTAACAGTTGACTTTCGAGCTCTCAATAGAGCTATACAGTAGTTCGACCCATATTTCAGGCCAGGCAGTGGACTCTACCGTTACCTTCGTATTCCCATGGGGATCTCATCAGATAGCGATGAGTATAACCGCCGACTATTTGAGGCTATTGACCTTTGCCATGCGCAGATAACTTGGTCGAAGATATCATTATTGTCAGCAGCAATGTAGAAGACCACATCCGCGATGTGAAACAGTATTGAAAGAATGTGAACGATTTGCAATCTCTTCATTCCTACTAAGGTACAATTTTGTCAAACAGAATATGACATAGACCATGACCCAATGATTAATATTGCTACATCTGTCCTCCAGCAAGATGTCAGTTCCCCTGCGAATATTTCGATAGACCGTAACCGACAAGCTGGTGACAGTGATGCCATACACCGCCATTTAAAGCATTACATTCAAATCGGATTCCCTGAACATAAAATGAAACTAGAGGATGAATTACGACCATACCGGCATGCCAGGTCCGAACTCTGTACTGACACCACTGGCATCATACTATTCGGACACCGTCTTGTTATTCCCAGATCTAAAAGATCTAGTATTCTAGAAATACTATTCATCACATCAAGGACAAACAAAAGCGCGCAGCTACCTCCGTCTGGTGGCCTGGAATCAGTAATGATATGATATACTGCATACCGTGGAGAATGTTACTACGCCGAATTCCGACCGTAACTTGCCAGAGAACCCTTACAATACCACGAACCTGCTACCCGACCAATAGAAAAGATTCATGCTGACCTTTTCCAAGTTCACGGACGTCACTTCCTTGCAACTATTGACGAATTTACCAAATGGCCTAATGTACATGATTGCGGAAATCAGGTACTTCCTCTAAGATTATTGCGGACCAGCTACTCAGTGACTTTCAATTGCTAGGTCTGCCATGCATTATACGGTCAGATGGTGCCCCCATTCAACAGCACCAACTACAGCCAATTATTACAACGGTATGACATTAACCCTATTAAACCCGGGGGGGGGGGGGGGGGGGGGTTCAATATGACCCCCCCCTCGTGGTTTTTTTATTATAATTCTGAAACAAACGCAGTTGGGAATCTGAAATTTTATGACTTTTCCTAAAAATCTATTATCTTCCTAGTAGTGAAAACCGTTTTCAAAAATATTGGGTACTTTTCGAGTTATAGCACCATTTTTTAACCCTACTTTTGGCACTTTTTTGAGACGTTTTTTGAAAATTACATTTCATTAAATATGAATTGTAACATCTCTATTTTTGATTTACATCGGTTTTTTGGTGTTAGAAATTGGATGGAATTCATATAAATTGATTTAGAAATTTCAAACTTGTTTTTTTCGGTGGGTGCCAAATTTTGGTGCCAGCACCAAATTTTGAAATAAGTCAATTTTGTAAATTGATTGTTTGAAACTTGTTTTTTACGCAATTGGGGTTTTTCGGGGTTCTGGAATCGATGAAATATATACGAGTTGCACCAAGCGTATCAAACTTGTATTTTTCGGTGCTGTGTGCAAATTTTGGTGCTAGCACGAAATTTTGAAAATCCATTCAATAGATAAAATTGCTTGTGACAATTTATTTCTTGCATTTTAGAGGTTTATGGCTGTTCTGAATTCAATGGAAAATATAATTATCGAACTAGACATCTCAAACTTGTATTTTTCGGATGTGGGTGCAAAATGTGGTGCTAGCACCAAATTTTGAAAACCATCAAATATATCAATTGATTGTGTCACCTTGTTTCTTGAGTTATACGGGTTTGTGATGGTTCTGAATTCAATGGAATCAGTAAAAATTTCATAAGATTTCTCAAACTTGTATTTATCGCCGGTGGGTGTAAATTGTTGTGCCAGCACCAAATTTTGGAAAATATGCAAATTGATAAGTAGATAGTATCACCTTGTTTCTTGCGTTATACGGGTTTATGAGGGTCCTGAATCCGATGGAATCAATAAAAACAGCACTGGACATCGCCAACTTTTACTTTTTGGTGATGGGTACAAAATTTGGTGCTAGCACCAAAATGTGTCAAATTATGCCGAAAAATACAAGTAGCAATGATCTGCCATATTAGAAATGTATTCCATTAGAATCAGCGCCCTCGAAAACCTGAAAATGTGAATCTATAGCATCGTATAAGTGAATTAAAAATTTTTGTGTTCTAACTGAAAAGTGCTGGTTACTTGTTTTTTTCATTTTTTTCCTACGCAGAGAGGAGTAAACAGCCATTTATAGTAATCATATCATTTTTAAATATTTTCCAATGTATTTTGCACCCCAGAAAACCTGTATTGAAAAATAATTAGCCGGAAATGTAACTTTCAAATTTTGTGAAAATTGTGCACTACTTGTAATTTTGGTGCTGCAATATAACCACCCCAGTACATTTTTTCGAAATTTTTTTTTTTCGGTCGGATCCAGACAAGTGATACCTACGTACAAACAAAAAAATCAGATGTTTTCGTAAATATTTGTAGATTTTCGAGGGAGGGGTCAATATGACCCCCCCCCCCCCGGTATTTGTACAACATTTTATAGCCCGGTACTAATAGGGTTAAACAGGAAGTTACTTCACCAAGGATGCCAAGAACCAATGGGTTGGCGGAAAATAATGTTAAAACCTGCAAAAAAACTTATTCGTGCTTGCTGGGATCCTAGCCGCAACACTGTGATTGAATAAAGAATCATTTACCCTGTGACGGGATCCGAAAATCCCGATTTATCCGGTGTCTAATCTACGCGTCCCTGCCGTGTGTGTGTGTGTGAAAAGAGTTCTGGGTTGTTGATTGATCGGTGTATATAGATATAAGGGTATAATATAATACAGCACAGTATATAGCACAGTTGGTTGATGATGATAGAGTGTACCGGTAAAATGGCTGAATATTGTTGACAGTAGACGGAGATGGTGATTAGAGTTCCGGTACTGCCCTAACTAACTGACTTACTAAAGTGAATGAATTGGCACAACAACTGGTAATATATATAGCACTGGTTGGCCGCGTTACATTACTCAGTGGATGCCTTCCCCCCATTGGCTAATAACTCACTTCTCACCCTCCCATCTCTCTGGGAGTGTTTCCCCCTGCTGCTATCACTCTCTCCCTCCCGGAGGTGTAACCTCTGACCCCCGCTGTGTGTTCCCTTGGGGCCTGTTGTCCCCGTTTATTGGGGTGACACGAGGTTGATTGGTAATCAACCTCGTGCTCCCAATATTGCTTAAAGCCAACTCTGTGTGGGCCTGGTTAGCGGAATTGAATACGCTAACATACCCAGGGTTTAATTGCGTTACGGAATTCCAACAGCGATGGTGGTGTGGCTCCATCGGACAAACTTATGGGGTCACGCCTCCGGGAACTCCTTCCAAGACATGAGCTTGCTTCCGCTATTGACTTCAATAATCGTATCGAGCGCCAAGCTACATCCAATCACAGGAAAGAAATACGCCAAGATCAATACAACACTCATTCCAAACCACTAAACAAACTGCTAGTGGTACACGAGTTTGGGTGCAAGATGCTATTACTAAGCATTGGTGTCATGATGGCACCATAGTTAACACTCAACCAAACCGCTATTATATCATTTAGTTCCCCAAATGGCAAGAAATTACGACGTAATTGATGCTTAATTCGACCTCAGGCTGTAACGCACATACACCAAATCTGGTTCCACCCATGAGACCGGCTGATACGCTTGTAACACATGCAATCCAGCTAGCTCTCTTACGACACCCACCAATAAATACCTGTGATACCAATACCGTTGCAGCCACCAGTAGCCAACACCTATACCAATATATATTCCAACCCATACGAGATCTCAAGGTATAGTTAACATTTAACAACAACCTAGCAACACCTAAAATGCAACAGCCATCCACATCTATCGGCCCACGGACACCAGATGGACTATCCACACCCACACGTAAGTCAACGGCAGCCACCAAACCTACTGTAGTAGTACATCAACGTTGCCGGAGCAAAGACTTCGCCACTCCAACAGGGTTTGCAGACAACGACAATTCTTCATGGATGAAAAATCCTGAACTCCTCACGTCCTATTGACTCAATTAACTCAATGACTCGGCGCCAGCCGGTTTAGGCCCTGCCCGTCTATCTGCCATCCCTGGTACTGACGGCACTGCCAACTACCAGATAGAAGTATAGGTCTGTCTGTGTAGTACCGGTACAGCAGAACGTGTTGCGTACCGATGACCGATCTGTTGTTGTGACTTCTTCTGACTGTGTTTGCGTTATATATATATCTATGCTTACTCGTGTAATTGATCAATATAGTTAACCCGCTTCACTCACCACATTGTTCCTTACGCTATTGCCTCACTTCTGGCGTGGTGTCACCGTGTGCTTCGTTTCCCACTCCTCGCCATCTACTACAACAACAGATCCATCCACTCAGCCCTCCTTACGTCACAGACTTACGCTACCTACTTACCGTTATCATGGCGTTTAACGGCTCACTGAAGCCCCCCAAGCTGGCTCCACTCAATAAATCTGAGACGATCAACTCCTTTGAGGTTTGGCGCCACAACATAACTTATTCGCTTGCGCTCCAACCTCAATTTGCGCAGTTTACGGTCCCGGGCACAACCTGGTTGCGCCACACCCGCGCTATACCCTTCCGCGGTTTTGCCGACGACCCGGACACTGTGGTCCCAGCCGACCGCCGTACTGCCCTTCAAAAGACCACGGCTCTAGATCTTATGCTCGGTCAGATCGCCAATTACGCCCCCGTTATCGCACGTAACTCGATCATTCGAGACTCCACGTCCTTGCCCTCCATATGGCAGGCCATACGCCTCCATTACGGCTTCCAAGCGACTGGAGCTCATTTCCTCTCCTTCTCCGATATCTCCCTCCTTCACGAGGAGCGCCCCGAAGACCTCTTCCAGCGTTTATCGGCTTTCGTGGA
The DNA here is from genome assembly GCA_032718475.1 of Nemertoderma westbladi. Classification (NCBI taxonomy): domain Eukaryota; kingdom Metazoa; phylum Xenacoelomorpha; order Nemertodermatida; family Nemertodermatidae; genus Nemertoderma; species Nemertoderma westbladi. Next base: position 17,735 of record JAUCBJ010002615.1, on the reverse strand, counting down.
CGATAATTTACTCCGACGGGACGGTGGAATTTCCCACCACGGAATTCTCCCCGATGACGACGAGGAGCTGTCCCCCTCTCTCGAGAACTTCGTTGTACTCATATGGCTCCGCCTTATCCACCCGGATCTCCCTCGATTGGTTCAACAACGGTATGGCGCGGAGCTCCGGTCCCGTACGCTGGCCAGTATCAAACCCGAGATCTCCCAGGCTCTGTCGTCTCTTCTCAACGAGCTCCACACTGCCACGGAAGTGCGTACCTTCCGTGCCCAGACGCGTCGGACCCCACCTACATCCTCAGGTCTCGGTCCGAGTCCCACAGGCCGCGGACTTTCCCGTTCCGTTCGCCGGTGTCCCCTCTGCTCCCAGACTAAACGCACTCCCACCAACCACTTTCTCAGTGCATGCCCATTCCTTCCCCCTGCTGACAAGCGCTTTATCTCACGTGCCCATCTCGTCTACGTCGATGGCGACAACGACAACGACGCTTTCTATGAACAACTGGATAACGATAACGACTCTGTTGCCAGTCCACCTCCCGATCCGACGGTTAATATCGTCGCTGTACGCCCGAGTCCCACCTTTACAGCGCGTTATAAAGGTAAACCCATCCAGGTTCTCCTCGATTGCGGCGCCGAATCCGACCTCATTTCACACGACGCTGCACTCCGACTCGGCGTTCCGATCTCGCGTGGGTCCCGCCAGATCCCGATCGGGGCCGACGGTTCCCCTGTTTCAGGTGTAGTTGGGGAGAGTTCCTTCTCCCTCACCCATAACGACCTTCAGTTTAGCTTCCGTGGACTCGTTGTCGACAGCCTCAACGTTCCCCTACTCGCTGGCGTTCCGTTCCTATCCACCAATGATATTGGTATCCGTCCGGCCCAGTCGCTGATTACCTTCGCGGATGGCAGTTCCATCCGGTACCCCCCGGCAGGTCATCCCCGACCCACTATCCGTCGGACGACGACCCAGATTCTGCGCGCCCCCATACGATCGTCCATTCTTCTCCCCGGCGACGCCCTCACATTACAGCTTCCAGCCCATCTCTCGGATTCCGACTCTCTCCTTGTGACACCCCATGTGATTAACCAACGGTCGCACGTAACTCCCCCCAAGCCGTGGTTCCCCCCCATGCAGCTCCAACCCGCAGCCGGTTCCATTACCATTCCAAACTCTGCTCCCTACCCCATCTTCATTCAACGGAACTCCCATGTCTGCTCCGCCCTACCCACTGCAGCTACCCCCATGAAACAACTTGAACAGTCCTTACCCTGTCCCGAAATCCGCTCTGCTTCCGTTGTCTCCCATGACCCTCCACCTATAAAGGCAGTCCAGATCGACCCACAGGGCATCCTCTCTTACCGTGAGCGTGCTGCCTTCCACGATCTACTCGAGGAGTTTTCTGACGTCTTCGATCCCACGTATCCCGGATACAATGGGTCTGCCGGCCCATTCGAAGCTGTCGTCAACGTGACCCCTACGTTGCCACCTCAACGTAAGGGTCATGTACCGCAATACTCCCGTGACCGACTCGTTGAACTGCAGGAGAAGTTTGACTCTCTCGAGCGGCTTGGCGTCTTCATTCGCCCAGAACTAGCCGGTGTCACCATAGAGTACTTGAACCCAAGCTTCCTTGTCGATAAACCCAATGGAGGAACTCGGCTCGTTACGGCGAGATTGCCCAGTATTGTAAGCCCCAACCCGCACTCCTCCCAGATGTTGAATCCACCATTCGAGCCCTGGGTCGGTTCAAGTTCCTCGTTAAGGCAGACCTCACGAGCGCCTTTTACCAAATCCCACTCCATCGCAACTCCATGCGTTTCTGCGGCGTATCCACACCATTTCGTGGTGTCCGTGTCTACCGCCGCTGTGCCATGGGCATGCCCGGCAGCGAAACGGCTCTCGAGGAGTTGATGTCTCGCGTCCTCGGCGATCTCCTCGTCCAGGGATCCGTCGTCAAACTCGCCGATGATATCTACTGCGGTGGCGATACCATCCCCGAACTCCTCCTCAATTTCGCCGCCCTCCTCCGCGCCCTACACCTTGCCGGGTTGCGTTTGTCCCCAAAGAAAACCATCATTTGCCCCCAAACTACCACCATCCTTGGTTGGGTATGGTCTAGCGGTTCCTTATCTGCTTCCCCACATATCACAGCCGCCTTATCCCACTGTCCTACACCATCCACCGTCCGCGACCTACGGTCGTTCCTCGGTTCCTACAAGGTTCTCTCCCGCGTACTCCCCCGATGTTCTGCCCTTATCTCTCCGCTCGAGGCCCTCCTCACCAACAAAGGCCGGCGACCCTGTCGCTTGGACCCCCGATCTCGAGTCTACATTTCGACGATCCCAAGCCGCCCTACAATCCTGCAGGTCAGTAACGATCCCGCGTCCTACTGACGAACTCTTCCTTGTCACCGACGCCGCCTCGTCCGTCGATGGTCTAGGTGCAGTCCTCTACGCGAAACGTTCCAAAGAATTACTCATCGCCGGGTTTTATTCCTGCAAGCTCAAGGCCCACCAACATACATGGCTTCCTTGCGAGTTGGAGGCACTCGCTATAGCGGCCTCCGTTCAACATTTCCTCCCATATCTTATCGCCTCTTCACGCCAACCACACGTTCTCACGGACAGTAAACCCTGTGTCGAGGCATTCAAAAAGTTGTCCCGCGGCGCATATTCGAATAGCCCACGTCTATCGACGTTCCTCGCCAGCGCCAGCCAGGCCCGTGTCACAGTATCCCACATCAAGGGTTCTACCAACCTCCCGGCAGACTTCCAAAGCCGCAACGTTCAGCCGTGCTCTCTACAGTCATGCCAGGTGTGCGCGTTCGTCGCCTCCGCTATAGAGTCGCCTATTGTCCGTCTCGTTGCAAAGTCAACCACCCCCTCCTCCTTACCACACGACAACCATTCCCCAATGTCCCTCGTTAACACTGTCACTACCCCCCTCCCGAATTGCTTTATCGCTTCCGATAGCCCGAATCCCCGTCCCCTTTACGCCAGTCGTCCTGCGTGGCTCACCACACAACGCAAGTGCCCCGACCTAATCCGTGTCGCCGAAAACCTCGCATCCGGCACCCGTCCCTCCAGACGCGATACACATAGCCATGATATCAAGCGTTACCTGGGCGTATGTTCTCTGTTATCCTCTGGCCTTGTCGTAGTCCATCGACAGCGTCCCTTCACATCACCCTATGACATCATCGTCGTTCCCCGCTCTGCTCTTATTGGTTTACTAACCTCACTAATCATCGAACTCCAACACCCTTCGCGTTCCCAGCTGCGTACCACCTTTTCCCGATATTTCTACGCCCTGGACCTCGACCGCGCTCTCAATGAGATTACCGTGCAATGTCACCAGTGCGTCGCCCTCTCAATGGCCGCCAAGCGTACTGTACCCCAGTCATCCATTGATCCGCCCCCCATTGTCGGCCTATCATTCGCTGCCGACGTCCTGCGCCGCCATTCCCAACGTATCCTCCTGTTACGGGAAACGGTATCGTCGTACTCAAATGCCGTTATACTTCCGGATGAACAGAGCGATACCCTACGTGATGCCTTAATCACCCTTGCCTTTGGCATGTGCCCCCTTAGTGGCCCCCCGGCTATCATCCGCACCGACCCAGCCCCAGGGTTCCAAGCCCTCGCCAACGACCCAATCCTCCTATCCCACCACCTCCTCCTTGAGATCGGATCCCGCAAGAATGTAAACAAAAACCCAGTCGCCGAACACGCTATCGGCGAACTACTCACCGAACTCCTCCGACTCCGTCCCACTGGCGGCCCATTCTCATCCACATCTCTCGCAATCGCTGTTGCAAACCTTAACTCTCGTCTACGCTCCCCTGGCCTATCCGCCCGCGAGATTTTATTCCAGCGGGACCAATACACGGGCGAACAGATTCCTCTCGTCGATACCGAGCTCATAGCCTCCCAACATGAGCGACGCCTAGCCAACCACACCTCCAGCGCCCGCTCTAAGACCCCCCACCCTATGGTACTCCCAGGATTTACCTCCCTCAAGGTGGGCGACCTCGTCCATTTATATGCCGATTCCCCCCGTGCCGGCGCTCGTCCACGATATATCATCAGCGCTATCGATGACACGTGGTGTTCCGTTCGTAAATTCGCGGGCAGCCAGCTCCGCGCTCACGCATACCGCGTCCGCCAGGCCAATTGTTTCCTTGTACCTCGTCTCCAACCGCCATCCACGTCATACACTGAGGATTCTGATTCCGAGACTGATGAGTGTTCCACACTCCACGCTCATGCTACACCCGGCGTGGCACCCCCTGTCGCGTTCCAACCAGCCCTAGAGTCCACCCCACAGTTAGACGACGTCCCTGAGCAGCCATTGCACAGTGCTTCTTCATCTGACCCACCCAACACCCGTCCTCGTAGAGAACGCCGCCCTCCGCAATACTACGGGTTTCCCTGACGCACCTCCCACGTTCCCGGACAGTTGCACCTTGTCACATGACTCGCCCCAACGCAGCCTGTCTCCAGTTCCATTCACAGTTCTGAATTTGTTCTACTTACATACGTCCTACCCGACTTATAATGGACTCCCAATTCTAAACTAGCTTTCGCCCTACCATTAGGTTGTTTCGTTGTACCCCACCATAGTTTTGGTCATGCTTTAGGTGTTGTCATAAACTCAAATTTATATTTTTAGCGCAATCATTTTTGAGTGATATTTTACCATGTAAAATTTACTACTGATTTAGTTGACCTTAATAACCCCTGTAGCTCAGGTGGCAGAGCGCCCGAACCGCAACCTGTCGGTCTCGAGTTCGATCCTTAGGAAAGCCAACTGTTTTTTTTTTGTTACTAAAGTTTTTGTTAGCAGTCTCATAACTCCCTATCTATCTATCTTAGTTATGCGCTTACATATTATTTACGCTAGTTTAATTGCTTCGTTTATATTTTTGAATTTGTTTTCGTTTGTTAAGTACGTGTCCTTTCCTAATTACGTAATATTCGTTACAAACCGATAGTTTGTGTTGTATACCGAACAGGAGAAATACCCAGAGGTAAAAAGACAAAAGAAATTGCGCCAGCCGGTTTAGGCCCTGCCCGTCTATCTGCCATCCCTGGTACTGACGGCACTGCCAACTACCAGATAGAAGTATAGGTCTGTCTGTGTAGTACCGGTACAGCAGAACGTGTTGCGTACCGATGACCGATCTGTTGTTGTTACTTCTTCTGACTGTGTTTGCGTTATATATATATCTATGCTTACTCGTGTAATTGATCAATATAGTTAACCCGCTTCACTCACCACATTGTTCCTTACGCTATTGCCTCACTTCTGGCGCGGCCCTTCGCATCTAAACTCCTCACGCCCTATTGACTCAATTAACTGCGACAAGGCCCTGCCCATTAAAAAAAAAATAATAATAATAAAAAAAAAACGGAAAAAGAGATGTGTCATACAGTTGATATTGTGTAATGGTCACAGCTAGGTAGATATTGTGTCATATAAGGTGTGTTGTATGTTATATGGCAGTCTGCATGTAGACGGGCAATATACAGTTATCTGATACATACAGTACTTCACAAAACAGCTACATGAAGGATTCAAATACATTTTTGAGACCGTCTTGAGCCTTAAAGTTCAGAAATCATGTTAAAATTTGAATTATGTGCAGTACTCACCATGATCCATACGTATATTTTCGAAAAAATTAGAAAATCCTATTTCTAAAGCAGGCCACAATCAATTTCGACCAAACTTTGCCAGAGTGTCAATGAGATGTGAATATTTTTCTTGGCTATTATGTTTATGTAGATCTATGTATCTTAAAAAAATTTCAGAGTTTTTGTTGATTTGTTGATTTCATGTGAAAGAGCACGTGAAAAAACCCCAGAGAGCAATTTTACTTCAAAAAAATTACTATTGGCCGAGTTATGGCGATTTTAAAACGCAATATTAGCAACATCGAAAAATCAGGCCGTTTTAGAAAACTGCGCTTATTCTATACTTGCTATCTCTTTATTTGATGTATTTCAGTGTATTTCATTATTATTTTTAGTATAAACGCAGCTACTGTCCGTATTAATTTGCATTAGTCGGCCAATATATTTTGAGTTAGCTATTTAACTGAAATATGAGTTAGCTACAACTGATCTGTTCTAGAATTATTGATAACTATCAATGCTAATTTGAATTCAATAATTTAACTTATATAAAAATAGTTGCAATCGAAAAAGTGCGAATCCACTATCTAATCAAGTAATATAACGAAATTCAGATACTGTTACATATTTGGAATCCTTGCAACACAAGCTTTCTATTGATGTGAAAAAATTACGACTAAAGTGAAGAATGGCAATGATACAGAGGGTGCGATTTCGCAAAAGACACTTTTTAAAACGCTTATAAATAAAATTTAAAGGCGAAATCGAAATGACACATGACCCACCATGACCCGTAATATAGTGTCATTTTCTGATGACACGGACCCCCCCCCCCCCCCCCCCCCCTAATTTTTCTACAAATCTTTATCAAATTGCTTGAAATTTGAAACACAACTAGTTCAACTCACCGTGGTTGTTACCATGAAGCCGGAATTTTCGATTTCGCCTTTAAATTTTATTTATAAGCGTTTTAAAAAGTGTCTTTTGCGAAATCGCACCCTCTGTATCATTGCCATTCTTCACTTTAGTCGTAATTTTTTTCACATCAATAGAAAGCTTGCGTTGCAAGGATTCCAAATATGTAGCAATATCTGAATTTCACTGAGAAACAGCTGAGAAATAGGCGTTTAAAGATTGCAAGAATTATTGTTCGCTGCAGGCCATTTATTATATTTAATAAATACACAATATTCTAGAACGTGTTATTTATTTTAAGAGTTGGTATGCAACAGCAACTGTAGCTACATAAGGTACGTACATAATTATTAATTAATTAATTATATATTTTATGATTTTTGTATTGTTGTATATTAATGTTGTTCAAGAGAATTAGCTGATGCCTTCCAAAAATCTCCTTGCTGACATCCCACTCAATCACTCAGAACCTGTTATTAAAGGCCCAGCGGATAATAAACATTACAAACCATTTACCCTCGAAGGCAGTGGTATCAAAGTACTTCTCATTCAGGATGTAGTCAAATTCGGAAAGCCGATTGAAAGACCAAGTCTGGAATCCCTGTTCAAAACAAACAATGAAAAGCATGGGTTGTCTTCTGTAGAAGATGACGTTGAAATAGTGAATGACGTCAGTGGGTCTAGTAGTAGTAGTAGTAGTGGAACGTCATGTTTACTGAGCGACAAATACATTAGGAACAGCAGCATTCTGACGTCAGAGGAAAATAAGGCGGCCTTTGCATTGTGTGTGGGCGCTGGTAGCTTCGACGATCTGGATGGATTGCCGGGATTGGCTCACTTCCTCGACCATATGTTGTTAATGGGCAGTAAGAAGTATCCGAAGGAGAACAGCTGGAAAACCTTTATCGATGAGCACGGAGAATCGGGAAATGCCCATACAGACCACGAACTAGCAGTGTTTCATTTTTCCATACAGCAAGAGTTTCTCAAAGAAGCTTTGGAACGGTTTACGAGTTATTTTATATCACCATTGTTTGATAAAGATTCGATGAAGAAAGAACTAAAAGCGCTCGATAGCGAGTTTCAAATGAAGAGCACAACCGACTGCCATCGTCAAGAACAGGTTCTTCAAACAACGGTTAAACCATCTCATCCAATGTCGCGTTTCTTTTGGGGGAATGTAGAAACATTGTCCACAATCCCTGAGCGGGAAGGCATCAATGTAAGAGACAGAATTGTAAAGTTTTATGAAGACATTTATAAGAAACGATTGATAACAATATGTGTACAGTCTCTTCACCCATTGGAAACAGTGGAGAAATGGGTGACTAAATCATTTTCTAAATTTCACGCAAACTTGGAGACCAAAGACGAAAATAAAGAGCGAGTTTTTCTTAAAAAAGATCCTTTTATTCGTGAAAGCTTCAACAAAATATTGCACATTAGACCTATCTTCGATCACAATAAAATATGTGTGACCTGGTCTATAGATTCAACATTCCAGTTTTATAAAGAGAAACCTCTCGTATTTTTATCCAGTTTATTAGGTCATGAAGGCGAAGGGTCTATAATAAATTACTTAAAGAAACGACTATGGGCTGTCGAAATCGTAGCAGGTCAAACAGACAGCGGGTTTGAGGATAACTCATTCCAAAGTCTTTTTCATGTTGACATATTTCTAACTCATGATGGTCTTAAGAATGTTATGGCTGTTATCAACATTGTTCATCAGTATATAAATATGCTAAAAAGATGTCAACCTTATGATTGACTCTGGAGTGATATTGCCAATATATCTCAGTTGGAATTTGTTTTCAGAAGCGAAACAGATCCTGAGATCAATGTAGATAAAATTGCGTGCGCTATGCAAAATTACAACCCAGAGGACTATTTAATAGGGGACTACTTGGTTCTCACATCATGTTCAGAGGTTGTTGATACAGATCGACATATAGCAAATTATCGACTTATCTCAAAACATTCCTTGACAAATAAATTAGTTAACTTAGTTGAGCCATGGTTCGGCACACAATACGGGGTAGAAGACATCCCTGAAGACCAAAATAATACTTGGGAAACCGACCAACAACTTGAGTACTTGCATCTTCCGCCACAAAACAAATACATACCACATGACTTTGCTATAAAATGGGATGACAATGCTTGTAATTCGTATGACGCTGATGAACTCATCAAATATGGAAAGAAACCCACATTAATTTGCGACAATGTCGGATGCCAAGTTTGGTTTCAACCGGATTTAAAATTCAGAGTACCCAAGGCATATGTGAAATCCCACCTTATGACTAATTTCAATTACAGGGCACCATTTGAATTTGTCACTGGGCAACTTTTAGCAATGATTATTATGCAACGGTTAGCCCCAATTCTGTATAACGCTAGGTCTGCTGATATGAATTACAGAGTGTACACTGGTCATTTGGGATTAGTACTTTCTCTACACGGTTACAACGACAAATTGCTTCTTCTTATGAAAACGGTTATTCGTTTCATAGCTGAGTTTGAATGTTGTCAAGAAGTATTTGATGTAGCAAAGAAAATGTTTGCGAGGGAATGTCAAAATGCAATGCGAAACCCACAAATACTTTGCAAGGAAATGAGATTGCGAGTGTTACCCCAAAGTTACTGGAACACTAGAGATCAATATCAAATTCTTGAATCTATTCATTTGAGTGATCTTAGAACCTACCTAAATAGATTGCTACATAATTTGCACATTAATGGACTAATACAAGGGAATTTAACGAAGGAAGATGCCTTGGAATATGTTGATGTTGTGATCAGTCAACTACAACTCGGGGTTCTTGATAAATGGGCGATTCCTCATCTTAGAGTTTATGAGATTCCCAGGGGACAACACGTTCTTCGAGTTCGCAACCCCATGGCGGGGGATGTCAATTCAGTTACCTCTAACTACTACCAGTTCGGTTCTTCCACCATCGACACGTTGCTAATGATGGAAATTTTGAGAGACTTTCTAGTCGAACCGGTGTCTGAGATTCTGCGCACAAAGGAACAACTCGGTTACGACATCCGTTGTGAGATGCGGCCGATATTCGGCACAATCGGATTTCACATCCAAGTCATCTACCAAATAGATAGGCACAGTCCTAATCTTGTTGATAACAAGATCGAGGAATGCCTAACTACTATGAAAAGAAAGATTCGACTAATGAGCAAACATATGTTTGGTGAGCTGGTTGAAGGGTTAATTAGCAGTAAAGTGGCAGAGGAAAATAGCCTAGGAGAGGAAGTATCACGAAATTGGCAAGAAATTCTAAATCGCACGTATCTGTTCAACAGACGCGTGCATGAAATTTCACATTTGACGAAATTGTCAGTTGAAGAATTCAAGAGTTGGTTTTTCAAAGCGTTACCAGAATCTGCTGCGGGTAAGAAGTTATCCTTCCAGGTTGTAGGTAACATGACAAACGATCCCAACTTCATGGATAATCTTGAGGAAAGTCTACCGGAGAAGGGGATCACATTGGCAACAGGACGCCATGGTGATAACGATACAAAAGACTTAGCAACCGGTCGCAAATTCATTAAAAATATTATGGAGTTTCAAAACAAACTTCGTCTATACCCAGTGTCTATATAAATAGCAACAAATAAATGCTCATTCATAATATACAAACGTACTCGCAATTAAACGTGCGTGCATAATAATATAATAACAGCGGAATGCCTATACAATATCTATATTGCATAGCTAATCATACATAAACAAATTGTTACAGAATATTGTGTATTTATTAAATCTAGAATAAATGGCCAGCAGCGAACGATAATTCTTGCAATCTTTGAACGCCTATATCTCAGCTGTTTCTCAACGAAAAACGAATATTTGGAATCCTTGCAACGCAAGCTTTCTATTGATGTGAGTCAACCTATTACGACTAAAGTGAAGAATGGCAATGATACAGAGGGTGCGATTTCGCAAAAGACACTTTTAAAACGCTTATGAATAAAATTTAAAGGCGAAATCGAAAATTTCGGCTTCATGGTAACAACCACGGTGAGTGGAACTAGCTGTGCTTCAAATTTCAAGCAATATGATAAAGATTTGTAGAACAATTTGGGGGGGGGGGGGGGGGGGGGGGTCCGTGTCATCAGAAAATGACACTATATTACGGGTCATGGTGTATATATTATGTTGTTTTTTTTAAAGTAAAGTTGCTCTCGGGGGTTTTTTCACATTCTCTCACATGAAACCAACGAAAACTCGAAAAAAAATTTCAGAGTCGCCTACCCCAATGGGAAAGCAGGCTGGTAAGGAATGCGTAGTCAGAAGTAAGGCGTAGTCAGATAGTGATACCATTAAAGCAACATATAAGTATTTGTTAAGTGAATGTGATTGAAGAAGGTGGAGATCGTATAGCAGTACCAGTGACAATTCATGGACCAGGGCGTGCATCTACCAGTTGTAGCCTCAAGCGTTCAGAACCAGACTCTCATTTAGAACCAAACCCATTATAAAAGGTACAAAAGGTGAATTGATTATTATTTGTTTATTTGTTTTACAAAAAAATCTGATTTAAATAAAAAAAAAAATTTGATTTTTTTTTATTTTTTTTTAAAAAGAATCATGATTTTCTAGTTGGGATCGAACTGGTAACCCCCGGGTTGGAAGTCTGACAATCTAACCATTCCGCTAGCGGCTCAGAAAAACGTCACATTTTAGGCAGACAGATTTGAAATAAAGGTAATAAATTAAGTCAGTGTAATATTAAATCCAGAACACGGCATTAATAAATAAAATAATAAACTATAATACCGACAATTATAACAAAACAAAGAAAAACAATAGCACCAGAGTGTCCGATCACCGATATTAATATTATACCGATATTAGTTGCAGGTTAATAAATAAAGATTTGGGGAAAATATATGCGGTTTCTTTGGTTTGAATCAAATTTAATTTGAAACATTGTATTTACTGAACTTTTTATGATGAAAGTGATGTACTCACATACTAAGTAAGTCGAGAGCTACCGATACAATGAAACATGAAAAACTGTTTCTGTTTATATGCCAGGGTTGTATGATTTAAATCACATTATCTTGTTAGATAGTAAAATAATGTTTCAACATGGGAAATAAGTTTATAACTTGCCCTCTAACGGGCCACAGACGCTGTGACGAATTTATTAAACGCTATATTATATTACTGTAAAAGTTCCATAAGAAGCGTATGACAACACCACCTAGCGGCATGTGTCTTCTGTTCGTTGCAATTCGCGTATTGCCTCGTGTTTACTTAGCAAATCGTCCCAGACAATAAATTGTTCCGAAATTAACCGTATGGTGGTGTTATACTCTTGTACCATATTTCGGACTTTTACTGTCAGCTCATTGGATGAGTCAAGTTGCTCGGCAACAGCGATCCCCAATGGTTGGAGTTTTGGTAAATCCTAAAACAAACAATTTTTATACGGTACTATTTCTACTGTAGTTCCAAAACACCCAATACCTATCTACCTAGATCCTAGTTGAATTAGTACATGTGAGGCGGTTGATGGTAACAGCTGAAACAGTACGTGAGACGTGGCTGATGGTAACAGCTGATAACAGCTGAAATAGTATGCGATGGGCGATTGATTGTAACAGCTGAAATAGTACATCTGGTGCGGCTGATGGTAACAGCTGAAAAAGTACGTAATGGTGCGGCTGATGTAACAGCTGAACTTAACTAGTAACGGTGAGGCGGCTGATGGTAACAGCTAAAATAGTAACGTGTGAGACGGCTGATAGGTACAGCAGAAATAGTAACGTGTGAGGCGGCTGATAGGTACAGCTAAAATAGTAACATGTGAGGCGGCTGATAGGTACAGCTAAAATAGTAACGTGTGAGGCGGCTGATAGGTACAGCTAAAATAGTAACGTGTGAGTCGGCTGATAGGTACAACTAAAATAGTAACGTGTGAGGCGGCTGATAGGTACAACTAAAATAGTAACGAGTGAGGCGGCTGATAGGTACAGCTGAAATAGTAACGTGTGAGGCGGCTGATAGGTACAGCTAAAATAGTAACGTGTGAGGCGGCTGATAGGTACAACTAAAATAGTAACGTGTGAGGCGGCTGATAGGTACAACTAAAATAGTAACGTGTGAGGCGGCTGATAGGTACAGCTAAAATAGTAACGTGTGAGTCGGCTGATAGGTACAACTAAAATAGTAACGTGTGAGGCGGCTGAGAGGTACAGCTAAAATAGTAACGTGTGAGGCGGCTGATAGGTACAGCTGAAATAGTAACGTGTGAGGCGGCTGATAGGTACAGCTAAAATAGTAACGTGTGAGGCGGCTGATAGGTACAGCTAAAATAGTAACGTGTGAGTCGGCTGATAGGTACAGCAGAAATAGTAACGTGTGAGGCGGCTGATAGGTACAGCTAAAATAGTAACGTGTGAGGCGGCTGATAGGTACAACTAAAATAGTAACGTGTGAGGCGGCTGATAGGTACAGCAGAAATAGTAACGTGTGAGGCGGCTGATAGGTACAGCTAAAATAGTAACGTGTGAGGCGGCTGATAGGTACAGCAGAAATAGTAACGTGTGAGGCGGCTGATAGGTACAGCTAAAATAGTAACGTGTGAGGCGGCTGATAGGTACAGCTAAAATAGTAACGTGTGAGTCGGCTGATAGGTACAGCAGAAATAGTAACGTGTGAGGCGGCTGATAGGTACAGCAGAAATAGTAACGTGTGAGGCGGCTGATAGGTACAGCTAAAATAGTAACGTGTGAGGCGGCTGATAGGTACAGCAGAAATAGTAACGTGTGAGGCGGCTGATAGGTACAGCAGAAATAGTAACGTGTGAGGCGGCTGATAGGTACAACTAAAATAGTAACGTGAGGCGGCTGAGAGGTACAGCTAAAATAGTAACGTGTGAGGCGGCTGATAGGTACAGCAGAAATAGTAACGTGTGAGGCGGCTGATAGGTACAACTAAAATAGTAACGTGTGAGGCGGCTGATAGGTACAACTAAAATAGTAACGTGTGAGGCGGCTGATAGGTACAGCTAAAATAGTAACGTGTGAGGCGGCTGATAGGTACAGCTAAAATAGTAACGTGTGAGGCGGCTGATAGGTACAGCAGAAATAGTAACGTGTGAGGCGGCTGATAGGTACAGCTAAAATAGTAACGTGTGAGGCGGCTGATAGGTACAGCAGAAATAGTAACGTGTGAGGCGGCTGATAGGTACAGCTAAAATAGTAACGTGTGAGGCGGCTGATAGGTACAACTAAAATAGTAACGTGTGAGGCGGCTGAGAGGTACAGCTAAAATAGTAACGTGTGAGGCGGCTGATAGGTACAGCAGAAATAGTAACGTGTGAGGCGGCTGATAGGTACAGCAGAAATAGTAACGTGTGAGGCGGCTGATAGGTACAACTAAAATAGTAACGTGTGAGGCGGCTGATAGGTACAGCTAAAATAGTAACGTGTGAGGCGGCTGATAGGTACAACTAAAATAGTAACGTGTGAGGCGGCTGATGAGGTACAGCTAAAATAGTAACGTGTGAGGCGGCTGATAGGTACAGCAGAAATAGTAACGTGTGAGGCGGCTGATAGGTACAACTAAAATAGTAACGTGTGAGGCGGCTGATAGGTACAGCTAAAATAGTAACGTGTGAGGCGGCTGATAGGTACAGCTAGAAATAGTAACGTGTGAGGCGGCTGATAGGTACAGCTAAAATAGTAACGTGTGAGGCGGCTGATAGGTACAGCTAAAATAGTAACGTGTGAGTCGGCTGATAGGTACAGCAGAAATAGTAACGTGTGAGGCGGCTGATAGGTACAGCAGAAATAGTAACGTGTGAGGCGGCTGATAGGTACAGCAGAAATAGTAACGTGTGAGGCGGCTGATAGGTACATCAGAAATAGTAACGTGTGAGGCGGCTGATAGGTGCAGCAGAAATAGTAACGTGTGAGGCGGCTGATAGGTGCAGCTAGAAATAGTAACGTGTGAGGCGGCTGAGAAGTACAGCTAAAATAGTAACGAGTGAGGCGGCTGATAGGTACAACTAAAATAGTAACGTGTGAGGCGGCTGATAGGTACAACTAAAATAGTAACGTGAGGCGGCTGAGAGGTACAGCTAAAATAGTAACGAGTGAGGCGGCTGATAGGTACAGCTGAAATAGTAACGTGTGAGGCGGCTGATAGGTACAACTAAAATAGTAACGCGTGAGGCGGCTGATAGGTAGAACTAAAATAGTAACGAGTGAGGCGGCTGATAGGTACAGCTGAAATAGTAACGTGTGAGGCGGCTGATAGGTACAGCTAAAATAGTAACGTGTGAGGCGGCTGAGAGGTACAGCTAAAATAGTAACGTGTGAGGCGGCTGATAGGTACATCAGAAATAGTAACGTGTGAGGCGGCTGATAGGTACATCAGAAATAGTAACGTGTGAGGCGGCTGATAGGTGCAGCAGAAATAGTAACGTGTGAGGCGGCTGATAGGTACAACTAAAATAGTAACGTGAGGCGGCTGAGAAGTACAGCTAAAATAGTAACGAGTGAGGCGGCTGATAGGTACAACTAAAATAGTAACGTGTGAGGCGGCTGATAGGTACAACTAAAATAGTAACGTGAGGCGGCTGAGATACAGCTAAAATAGTAACGTGTGAGTCGGCTGATAGGTACAACTAAAATAGTAACGTGTGAGGCGGCTGTGAGGTACAGCTAAAATAGTAACGTGTGAGGCGGCTGATAGGTACAGCAGAAATAGTAACGTGTGAGGCGGCTGATAGGTACAGCTAAAATAGTAACGTGTGAGGCGGCTGATAGGTACAGCTAAAATAGTAACGTGTGAGGCGGCTGATAGGTACAGCAGAAATAGTAACGTGTGAGGCGGCTGATAGGTACAGCTAAAATAGTAACGTGTGAGGCGGCTGATAGGTACAGCTAGAAATAGTAACGTGTGAGGCGGCTGATAGGTACAACTAAAATAGTAACGTGTGAGGCGGCTGATAGGTACAGCTAAAATAGTAACGTGTGAGGCGGCTGATAGGTACAGCAGAAATAGTAACGTGTGAGGCGGCTGATAGGTACAGCTAAAATAGTAACGTGTGAGGCGGCTGATAGGTACAGCAAAAATAGTAACGTGTGAGTCGGCTGATAGGTACAACTAAAATAGTAACGTGTGAGGCGGCTGATAGGTACAACTAAAATAGTAACGTGAGGCGGCTGTGAGGTACAGCTAAAATAGTAACGTGTGAGGCGGCTGATAGGTACAGCTAGAAATAGTAACGTGTGAGGCGGCTGATAGGTACAGCAGAAATAGTAACGGTGAGGCGGCTGATAGGTACAACTAAAATAGTAACGTGTGAGGCGGCTGATAGGTACAGCTGAAATAGTAACGTGTGAGGCGGCTGATGGTAACATCTGAATTAATACGACAGGGGTGACTGACGAATAGAATGATGCATCCTTCCACACACGACAACCCTTGGTGTTCCGTACGTCATTCAGTGCAATTCCTCCTGACTGAAATAGTGGAATTTTAGGGGGACATACGGTACCGGTATCTATAATATAATCAAGTCAGATAAATGTATTGATAGGAACAGCTCATGATTTTTTTGAAGACATTTTATTATCTGTTATAGACATATATTTTGTATAATCGTAGTAAAACATTATTAATACTGAAGATTATATATATTGGGATACGTAGTGAAGGTAACTTACATTACGGGCAGCTTTAATATGCTCACTGTCTAAAATGTCCTTGGATTTCTCTATCGCTTGTAGGCTTTCTATATTTTTTCTCATTCTTTCTTCTTCTGTAAACGTAAATTGTAAATATTATGTAACCTTTTTTAGGTAAATGCTGGAAAATTACTTCGAATAATTATTTCGAGTTATCAGTATCTAAGTCCCCTTACACGATGCTGTTTAATTTTTCAGAATATCTGCGCGAATTCGAAAAAACATAGATTTTTCAGTTTAGACACTCAATACATAAGTTAAAAGCATTTAAATTTTATAATGTTAACGAACCAGATATGTTGATATCTATATGCCATTTGAAAGAGCGTAAAATTCTGCAGAAGCTAATATATTATTTATTGTTATCCAATGTATCTAAGCTACGTCTATCAGTAAGAATAAGCATTCGACAATTTTATTGGTTTTTTGTGTCCCCCCTGTAGTTGACCCTGATTAACTATGATGTACAGCTCCAAACATAAAAACCTGGATATAATAATATGAAAGAACCATCTTACCATTCATAAAATATTCCCAGAAACATATAAGGGGCCATCCATAAATGACGTCACGCTGGACAGGGGGGGGGGGGTTTGGTATTTCGTGACGATTTGTGACGAGGGGGAGGGGGGGTGTCCGCAATATCGTGACGTCACATTATAAGTTTCCGATAAAATTACTGTATATATATTAAATACATAATGTGTATACTTGTATACTATTAAACGTGTATACTATTAACGTGTTTACTATTAAACTATTACCTCTTCCAATGATAACCATTAAAATCTTACCTTACGACCTCTACTGCCCTTCCATAATTGGTAAAATTAGAGAGCGTGTTTGTAAAGAATGTCATCTTTTTGCATCGAAATTTTTACTAAAAATCTTACATCCCTTCATGGTAGCGGTAGTTCCAAAACCCGTTTTGATTATCAATCCCCTGCGACTACTACTAGGATCGGCATGCTGCATTGCAGCTGCATTTTTAAGAATGCTGTGCCGGCTTGTCGACAAAATTGCGCCGCCACAACTCCCTATCACCCATGACATTTGCTAGATCATCCGCATCTTCAAGGCCAGTGTCCTTTAAGATGCGTCTCAAGAAAGTCATGGGCTGTCCACCATGCTTATTCACTCCATGAGGCTGCCAAAGTACAAGATTATGCACTGGCTGGTCCTCACGGCGAAAGCAATGTCCTGCAAAGCGGAGGCCGATCCCCTGCGAACACATACCCAGTAGCTGATGTCCCACCAATGGCCATTATAAGCATGACAGACCACCTGCAGTGCCCATGGGAGCATGTCTGAAAAACTCGTATTACTGTAATTTGTAATATTAGTTTATATCTATAGTTTATAGTTGACAAATTTATTCCAGATTTATTGTTCTAATAATATAAGAGTAATAATTTAATTTTATATAGTGTGACGTGACATTGGGGAGGGGGGGG